>LMYD01000196.1:0-60076 GCA_001630595.1 Pseudogymnoascus sp. BL308 | reverse complement strand
GCTACATTAACCTTATACCCATTATCCGGCAGGTACAAGTGTCTCACGGCTCCCGCCTTCGTCAGCACCACCATGCGGATCACACCTCCCGAGCTGCCATCCCACTTGATCGCCTCGGCCAGCGCCCCCTTGACGAACTCAACCGCCTCCGCCTCCTCGAAGCCCTCCTGCCAGTTCGCGTCACAGTATCCGTAGATGTACGTCGATCCCGAGCCGCCAATCGCGTACGACTGCTTGTGCAGCGATCCGCCCAGGGGGATCGAGTACACCTGTCCGCCGTGGCGCTCGTCCCAGCCCGCGATAATCAGTCCAGCACTATATCATCCACGTCAGCATTTGTCCATATCTGCTTTCCATCTCCCATCCCCCATGATCCTGCTCCCTCTCGCTATGTGGGTGTGGATGTCCTCACCTTAACCGGTCCTTATTGTTGTAGCACAGCTCCTGGAACATCGCCGCGGCCACCTGTGTCGTTGGCGGCGCCCCGTTCTGGATCCCGTACATCCCCAGCTGGTAGTGAACGATATCCGCGACAGCCTGCGTGTCGGCCGCTGAGCCGGACCGACAGCACCAGATCGTGTCATGCACCTGCGTCAGCTTGTCCGTCACGCGGTTGGCGATGTAGGCGCCGGTTGTGGTTCTGCTGTCCGCGCCTGTGTTCGTCAGCCTTGTCCTCACTCCTTTCCTTGATGCCAGTGTGTGTGCGTACCTAATATGACGCCGTCCTTGAAGTTGATTGCCATGCTAGTTGGGGTCAGTTGAGGTTCGTCTGCGATGCTGCCGCGGTGAGATCGAGCTTACATTGACGTTCCTAAGCTGCGGCGAGGGTTAGTTGATGGTCCTTGAAGCTTCAGATAGCTGTAACTCACTTCACCTCGCCCTTCTTGAGCCTGTCCATGTCGACATGAATCCCATCTGCAATGATCCTAGTCAACACAACAGCTTCACCGGGGAGCAGGGACACGCATCACGCACCCTCATTCAGCATTCCTGAGTTGCCGAACTCCATATTGTTGTGATTTTCAAATTCTTATTATACAAATGTCAAGGCCGGTTCGTTGGTTTGCGCGTGTTTGAAAGGGCGAGAGGTTGTTTTGCTGTTTTGAGAGCTCAATGTATGTTCCCTGGTGGCTGTCAGGCAGCTTGGTCTTCGTAACGGTTGGGACTCCGATGAGATATTCCGCTCCGGGGTCTAGGTTGGCTGTTGATTACTACAACACCCTGTGCACGGACCACTCTCGGAACTTTTGGGTGGCACGACCACTTTGGTACCTTACGTGTGGGGTGCGGCCGATGTTCGGGATTGCAACCAGACTTTATTTATCCCCCACCTTTCAGACTCATCAGCCTCGTCTTACTCACCGTGCTGCATATTGCTCGTGCTTATATATATACAAGCTTTGAAGTATTTGCAGAGAATCTTTTATGCATACAAAGCTTGTGTGAATTGTAATTATTTTCTTGGATATCGTCGAATATAAACCCAAAATCTATCACAAAATGGTTTTCCCTCCTCCACCAGTCGATACCATTGGTAAGTCGACCCTGCTTCAACATCACTGCCAGGCCGAGTGAAGCATCTCTGTGACTCAAGGAGTCGAATGAATATACTTTCTAGGCTGTCCTGGCCTTTAATCCCTCTTCAATCCCCTTCACAGTCCCATATTACCCCTCCATCCCCCACCTTTCCCCTCTATCCGAACAACTCACTGACCCGACTCTCCCGTAGACTGGAACGACATCGGCTTCAAAGTCCGCGAAGTAAACGGCCACATCGAATGCCACTACTCAAAGAAGACGGGAGAATGGACCGCCCCAAAATTCGTCACCGACCCCTTCCTCCGCATCCACGGCATGGCCCCCGGCCTCAACTACGGCCAACAAGCCTATGAGGGCCTCAAAGCCTTCCGTACCCCCGACAACACCATCCAGATCTTCCGCCCCTCCAAAAACGCCCTCCGCATGCAGCACTCCGCAGACTTCATCTCCATCCCCCAGATCCCAGAGGGCGTCTTCGTCGAAGCCGTCCACGCCGCAGTAGCCCTCAACGCCGCCCACGTGCCCCCCTTCGAGACCGGCGCCGCAATGTACATCCGCCCGCTCGTGTTCGGCTCCTCCGCCCAGCTCGGCCTCAGCCCGCCAGAGGAATACACTTTCTGCGTCTACGTCCTCCCCGTCGGCGTCTACCACGGCGTCCATCCCGTCAAGGCCCTCATCCTTGAGGACTTTGACCGCTCCGCCCCCGAGGGCACCGGCAGCGCAAAGGTCGGCGGCAACTACGCCCCTGTCCTGCGTCACAGTGATAAGGCGCGCAATGAGGGCTTCGGCATCACGCTGCATCTTGATTCGCAGACGCGCTCGGAGATTGACGAATTCTCCACTAGCGGATTCATCGGTGTCAGGACGGAGGGTGACAAGACTACCATCGCTGTGCCGGATAGCAAGAATGTGATTGCCAGTGTCACTGCGGATTCCGTTCTTGGGATTGCAAAGTCTCTTGGATACACCGTCGAGAGCCGTTCGGTAAGTTTTTTTCTTGTTACCCCTTGTCTCTTCAAGACTGCACGGCAGAACAAGAACTAACTCGCACCCCTTAGATCAAATACGAAGAACTCCCCACCTTCACTGAGGTTATCGCTGCCGGCACCGCCGCAGCCCTCGTCCCTATCCGCTCCATCACCCGCCGCTCCCGCGACGACGCCTTCCCCTACATCACTGAGGAGACTGAGGAGCCAGGACCAGTCTTCACGAAGCTGCTCACGACGCTGCAGGATATCCAGAGGGGTAAGGCTAAGGATCCTTATGGATGGTGTGAGTTGGTGAAGGAGCCGGAAGCGGGGAAGTATGGACAGTAGGCTGGGGAAAGGGGGAGGGTTGTAGATAGGATATAGAGATGAGCGTTGGGGATAAATAAAATTCTGTTGAAAGTAAGTTCTAGATCACTGAATCGATGATTTTGGGCTACGAGCAATTCGGAATGCATATGGATCTCTGTGTTCTGGTGATGTCGTTTGGCTTAGACGACCGCCAAGCTGAAGAAGTATGAGAACTTCTAAACTACAGAAGACAGCTACGTTTACATCAAACTCACGTTGGACTGTTTGGGGTGTAAAATTAACCCCTTTGCTATTCATAGATATGCAGTGCAGGACCTGGAAGTCAAACCAGGCAAGCGAAAGTGAAATTACTGTGGTATAGGGGAATAGTTTACTTGTTCGCTTTCGCGCTTTTCCAACTACCTTTGTTTCCCTCCTTCTCACTAACAACCTCACTAATCTCTACTACTTACTCCTCCGTATCTGTACTGCCTCCCCTTTCGTACAGCACCTCTACTACCTCTTCTTTCGTACAATACCCGCACCACCTCTTTATCAAAACCAAGATCTGCCAACTGCGAGCAATCGCAACATGAGCACTCCTGACACGTACGTATCTTAGGCACCTACATCGAACTATGCTAACAAAGATAGATCTCACGGCGATGGCCAGACCAAAAAATCAGTTGTTTCTACCCTTGAAGAAGTTTTCCTTGTGGCAATAGACGAACCCAAACTCTCTCTACAAACCATATTAGCCTTCGGTAACCCTACCACTATGGATAAGGATGTAGTCTGCCCTCAGATCGACCGGGACGAATTCAAGGCCTTCGTTGAGCAGCAGACCGGGAACGATATTGGGAAGACTGTTCGGCTCATTGATTATATTTTGGCGAAAGAACTTTACAAATTGGTCTGGGTATGTAATCTAACAAATATAAAGGCACAATCACTAACTATCGCGTAGGCTGCTCTGTTAAAGAGGACTCTTTTAGAAGGGGCTACGATCCAAGAAACAGTAGCCTTTACGATTAGCATTCGGGATAATTTCTTCGCACAGCCAAACAACCCGAAGGCAGCCTGGGAGATGCTACTCACCGACTTGCAACGTCAAAGCATTGCCCACGGCTATAAGGAAAAAATGGAGGACACCATACAGTCGTTAGGATGCATGGTTTCAATGGAAGTATGGGATCAGGTCTGGAGATGGTTCTTAGCCGACTACAACGTCAACTGTCCTAACACTTCTATTGCGATGGCTTCCAATCTGTTGAAATTCATAGATGCGAAGGATTCTAAGGAGGCAGGAGATCAGGCCATCTTGGTGTCGTTGGCTGATTGGATCAACGAGTGGATGGAACACGTCCTCAAGAAGTGAATAACGGGTCCGTTGCTCTGCTGTCGCTCCTCAAGTCGACGAAAAAAGCAGAATGGAATCAGGTCTCTACTCTGAAATGGTAGCCTAACTTGCAAAAGACAAATGCATCACATGGCTCACCATATTTTTGTTCGTGGCTGTGATGTTGACGCCCAGTGAAATTGCCTGTATGAGAAACGTTGGATGTGCTGTATCCCATCCCAGCACTTTGATATGTCAAGAATGTGGCATGGAGACACTCCCGCAGTGTTTAAAACATTATTTTAGTCTCAAAACGATATCACGCTGCTGCCAGAATGATATATGAAAAGGGCAGAAATATTTGTATTGTTGGTGCAATTCCGGGCCAAGTATATAATAAGTCTTGTTAGTTAATACGAGCAGCTGCCCCAAACATAAAGCAGAGGCGTTTCCTGTAGGATAGCTAACAATAGGCCAAGAACATTTGGTAGAATCCATCCAGGATATGAAAGCGGCAACGAAAATTTACACAGCAGTAAGCCCGCGCGCATCTAATAAGTGTCACCCCGTTCCATCGGTGTGCCATGCTCGATATAATCGCGAAGCCTGCTACAGATGACTTTGGAGCAACAGCACCCACCATTGCGCTCCCATCTGTCAATGACTCTCTCTTCTATAATGTCGATATCCTCCGGTGAGGGCTTGTAGTGTTTCTCAGCCTCTATTTTCCCGAATATTGCGATAGACTCATCAGCTGTACTCTCTAGATCAGACGAGCATACCTCCCCGAACATATGCGAATTTATTTGCTCATTTGATGACCTCGCTGAGAGTTGAAACATTGATCGTCTTGCCACTGGATTATCACATTCAGTAGCTACAGTATCCTGGCGTCTTTTCGGCACCTGTTGTCCACAAGCCCCTTTAACGTATTGGGACATCAGATTCACAGCATCGTCGACTGTGCAGAGCGCGTTGGGCTCGAGCTCGCTTGCCAAGGCTATTTCAGCCAGTTGGCTCAGCCAACGTGCGCTCACAGCCTGTCCATTTGGGCTGCTATCTCCGAGTCTATGGGCGAGATTCCGGAGAGCGCATCCGGTGATTTTCAAATCAGTTGGGTCTCTGTACTCTGCTTGTCTGAATAAAGGCAGTGGGACCAAGGGTGCCTCGAGAACCTCGCGCTCTACAAGCCCGTTTATGCTGTGTCGTAAGATCTCATAGCGTGAAGCAACAGCCGGCTGTGGAACCGTGATATGCCGAGCGCAGCGGTCTATGAACGCCGCATCAAGTGACTCACTCAAGTTTGACGTGCACATAATGAGCACATTGGCTTTGTTTCTGACCATGTCAAATCCAGTGAGGAGAGCATTTGTAGCGCGTACGGCATCGTGGACCTCGTTCCTGGCATTGGCGGTCTCCCTAGATGCCGCAAGACTTTCAATTTCGTCTATCAACAGTACTGTCAGAGTCTTTGGCGTTTCTGCCAACTGAACCGCAAGCGCTTCGAAGATTGAGTGGATCTTCGCAGCACTCTGTCCGAAATATTGGGACAGCAGCGTTGCAGAATTCAGCTGCAAAAGAATCGCATTTCCAAATGTCTTGTTAAGTCGTATGGCAAGCTTCTGGGCAAGCCCAATAGACAATGACGTTTTTCCTTTATTCAAGTTAGCAGAAGGTAAGACGCAGGGCGGAGTGGATTACCTGTACCAGGCGGCCCTGATAGAAGAACAAGGCGGTTGACTGTCGACAATGAGGACAACGAGCGACGCCCTGGCTTGCATGAGAACCTCACTGGTTTCACAGTCAGCCTCTATAGAACATAGACATGTATATACGTACAAAGATTCGTCATGAATACAGCAAGTTTTTGCTTTATTTCGTCTTCAAATATAAGCCTGAAACAAGGTTAGGAGTGCAGAGACAAATGTGGGCGATCTTCTTACCTTTCCCAAGCATTATCGAATTCAGAACTCGGAAGGGGTATCGCTTCTCCGCACAGGGACAGATCTTCCAGGATTTCTGTAGCTTTTCGATCTTGCAAGGCATATGAATTTATCTCGATTCTATGACCTTCAATCAAGATAAATGGGTAATCATCGTCTGCGCCGACGAGGTCGACTGCTTTGAGGGACTGGAGACACCCTGGAAAGAGGCACTCTTCGTCTACAAAAGGGCCGCATAAGCCAAGTTCCATTTAAAAAGATAGACGTATGCTTACACAAGTAGTCGCCAATCATCTCACGACCAAGCTCTACAGCATAAACACTTTGTGACCTGAAGACACACTCAAGCTCGGTCGTGACCTGCACGGATGTTAGCTTTGGAAACAAAGCTTAGACAGCACCAAGGGTGATTGCACACCGCTGACAAACTCCCTGTATAATCCGGTTTCACCTGGGCCTCGACGTATATGGTGCCCACTCGACTCTTCGGAGAGCTGGCCTCACCCCCACTGGGCTGACGAGGTGGGCGGTCGCCAGGGCGATCATCAGGACTGTTGATAATTGTGAAGTCTTCCAAACTCATGGCAGCTGGCCTCTCCATGGGCTTCCTCGCTAGAGTTGTACCAAATGAAGTAGAATTCAGTTTAGCAGAAATGAATGCAAGAAGAGAAGAAGAGGTAGCTGGAGAGCTACTCCATTCAGGAAGGAAATATGAGAGACACAAATCAGAAACCAGTAAGAGAGAGACAATAATAATGTAATAAAGTCACAACAATGATGAAAGTGAATGGAATCCAACAATAGAATATAAGAGACTGGTACTTTTCTGGAGTTATGTTGGAATGAAGGAAGGAAGGAGGTTTGTGGGATGTGGGATTCAAGGTGGATTGAAGTCACAAACAGTGAACTTGAAGGTCACAAACAGTCTGATTAAAGACAAACGGTGAGATTCAGAAAAAACCTGATAATAAAACAGAAGAAACTAGTACTTTTCTGCAGTGGTACTGAAATGGATAAAGAAGAAAGTTTGTGAGAGACAAGTCATCCCTTAATATTTACACTAGTACAACTAGGTCCCTTGCAGCCTTACCCGACGAGGCTCCCCAGCCGTCAGATCTACGCGTTAAATGTGAATTAAAGCTCGGGCCTCAAGTAAAGTCTGGAGGTGGAGCTTCTCCAATAAATATCATCGACACTTTTGCACTTCAGCGCAGTATTAGGGGTATTCGCATTTTTACGTCCATTACCGTCTCAAGACTTTACAAGACGAATCCTGTCACTTCCAGCATTCGTATTTACAAACTCATTCCCTTACAAACCATACCTAAATCGTCATCAACCACACGAATTGCCCCTGCGCAGCTTCTTGCGACTCCACCTTCACTTCGTCCCATAAAACATGCGCCAGACATAAATCGCACTCAATGGATCCTCCACCGCGGCCGTCGACTGATCGCTTCCGGATCCGTGTTGCAGTCTTTTCTCCAGAAGAGGCTCATAACCTACAGGCAGTGCCGAAGCATACTTTCGTTATCGCGAAGAGCCAGAATTTCCCGCTCCAAGATCTCCCCCTCCGTGAGCTGCGTGATGTTGCGATAAGAAGATACAAGGACATATACCCCCATGAGTCGTGAGTCCCCCCGTCGAAGTTTCATTCTGCGGTGAGGCTGACCGGATTCCCTGCCAGGCTATTCCATATCGCCCAGTCTACAGATTCCTATGGCTCCGACCTATTCCTCAACGACCGCGTAGGCGACATATTCGCGGACAATGAAGTCTTGAGGGTGATCAAGGGCGCATCTATCAGAGACTCTCTGCCGCCAGACTACGTAAATGGCAGGGCCGGCAGTGTCCAGCCTAGCTATCCCCTACAGCGAAAGCGATCCCCCGCTACATCGAACCTCGGAGACGATTTGAGGGCTGGCAAGAGACAAAAGGTTTACAGGCCAGACGATCCACTCCCATCACGCGAGCGCGATTCATCCGATTCCGAGGAGGAGAACTTATCCCCAGAAGAGATACCCAATGACGAGATAGTCCCCAATTCGCAGGGGAACGAGGTGGACATTGGACATATCAAACAGGAGAAGCCTCTCCCTGCAATCCGACCAAGTGTCCATCAACCGTCTCCAGTCCTAGGCGAAGGAGATGACGAGGAAATCGTTTCAGACTCTCAGGGGAAGGAAACATCAGGACGAAGTACCACCCGCCAGACCCGTCAATCACATCAAAATGCCACCAAACCCCAGGAAAATATACAGATGGCTGCCAAGACTACCCCGAAACCAAGCAATGGCGCAGCTCGGCGTCCGTCAAACAAAATATGCGAGCGACCTGATGACATCTCGGATGTCGAGGAGCATACACCGGTCACACCATCCGCCACACCATCCCGAGGAATCTCAGATCCCTATAGTGATATTGAGACCGACCTCGAACAGCCTGCCAGTATTATCAGGCGACGTGGACGCGTGACACCCTTGCGCAAAAGCAAGAAGGCCTCGCCGAAATTGCTCCAATATGGAAAGACAGGGACTAGAAGCAAAGCTGGAAGCAGTTCGAACAACTCAACACCTAAAGCAATTGCAACACCCGCTCCTGCAATCACACCTCGTTCGGCACTTATGTCTAATGCTGATGCTATACTTCCAGGGAAGACTCGTCAAAATGACAGTGCTTCAGCCGACAACGGCAGTGACAAGAGTGACGGGGGTGTGGACGCAGGGGCCGCCCGGGAGCTTACAACGCCCACATCTGAATCAGCGAGACAGAAGCGTATCGCACAACTTGAAAAAGAGAATTCTGCGTCCATTTCTAAAGCAAGGATTAAAGCAGATGCTGCTGCGAAAAGGAAAGCTACGGCCGCGCAAAAACTGAAAGTGAAGCAATATGCGGCGAAAGAGAAGGAACGGGCTGCGGAAGCTAAAGCAGCCGAAGCCAAAGCAAAGCTTGAAAGAGAGAACGTGCTAGCTGAGGAAGCCCGAAGACAAGCTCAAGCAACTGAAAAGGTGGAGGCCGAGAGACGTGAAGAAGCCAAGAGACAAGAGGCTGAAGAGGCCAAGAAACAAAAGGCAGAAGAGGCCAAGGAACGCAAGGCAGAAGAGGCCATGAAACAAAAGGCGGAAGCGGCAGCAAAGGCGGAAACCCTGAAGCGCGAAGAAGCCGCTAAGAGAGAGAACGAGGCCAGGGAAAGGAAAGAGGCAGAGGTAGCTAGCACCCGCAAGAGGTCTACGCCTGCCAGAAGCCCAGGAGGGATACTTGGCAAGGCTGTAGCGGAGTTCAATGCCGAGGCAGAAAGCACTAGCCCTGGTGAAAATGTGGTCGATATGCCGCCACCTCCAGCAGCTGTACGCGGTCGTCAATCAACTTCACCAGTTCTCCCTCGAAAGAGATCTGAAGACATCAGGACTACGCCCATTCTACCCCCTCACGTATCTAGCGACACCAAACCTGCGTCATATGTGGAACCAGGTTCCGCTGGCCGGCGCGTCTCCTTCGCAGAGCCATCGCCCCCAGTGGCTGGAAAGACGCCAAGCAGGACGGCACAATCTCCGGTTCCAATTCAAACGCCAAAGACTGTGAATGGGATACAGAGCTCGAGCGGGAGCTTCCGTCAATCCACACTCGTGCCACCAGGAACCGGAGCCAAGTCGGTTACGCCCAAGCTGTCCACACCTTCGAGTTCGCAAGCGCCAACATCTGGGCAACGAGTTAAATCAACGCCAACTCCGCACACCCGAGCAGACATCACTGCTGCGTTGCTCAATACCATCAACAAAGGAAACTGTAAGTTACAATCTTGCTACTCTATTACACCGGATCGATGGTTTCTTGGAACAGACCACAAGTCTTACAATATTTCACACATTAACTATATATAGCATCAGCAGTGAAGGGTGCAGCGGCCTCAGAGCCAAAGACCATAGCCATCTCCTCTGACGAGGAAAGCAGCGACGACGAAAGCGTGGGCGAACTGGAGTTGCCCCCGCTGCCTCCGCCTTCATCCCATTCGATTGCACAGAGTCAGCTCGCAACAAGCGGTGATAATGCCAATGACACAGTTTCCAGTACCTCCCGTTCCGCGTCTGTTTCAACAAACAGGTCGCAGCGTGAGAGCCGCTCTCCAGTACGATTTGTCAACTCTAGCTTCCATTCCAACGCAGTCTCCTCTACTCAGTCATTCGATGGATCCCGCAGGCAACAAAATGGAAGTGAGACGTCTGATAAAAGTACTTCTGGAGACTCAGCTTCAGAAGACGAAGCGTCAGGGTCGGAATTCTCATCTGCACAGTCTAAACCATCGGCTGCCATTGCATCTTCCCAAAGCACCGCATCTCATCGAATTCTCCCGCCCTCATCGAGGCTCTCACAGCTCCGGGATGGGTCAACAACCCCTAAACCTCAAAACAGCGGCCTGAGAAAGGCCAGCTCCGGAAGCGACGCAGAGACGTCAGTCCAGAGACTGCTAGATAGTCAGTTGACCGAAGAGTCGGCAGCGAGCTCTGCACCAGCCAGGGGCGAAGCGTCTCCAGCACCCAGCTCGTCACAATTCAGCGCCCGACTCTCCTCCACACCAGTTCCAAAGCCGAAACTCACCAACGGCGACGCCTCAGATAGGGGGACACCACGCACATCCGAGAGACCACTAGGAATGGCCAACATGCCATCCTTGAAACGACAAGCCGAGGCCGCCATGGAGCTACAGCAAAGGCGGCTAGAGGACATCCGCAAGCTGGGTGAGGCCCAAGCAAAGGCCCTCAAAGACGCCGAGATCGCGGAGCTCGCGGGCGCGGAAAGCACGGAGGAGTCAGAGGCCGAGTCGTCCTCCTCCGGCGACTCCGACTCGGATGACGAGAGTAAATCGGAGGCCGGCTCGTCTAATGACGTCGAGATGGGTGGGATGGGGTCGCCGAAGGCCCAGAAGCCAAAGGCCAAGGTGAACTTTTCGGTGTTGAGCAAGAAGTTTAGCAAGGGCCGAGCAGGGCGCCACTAGGTTCACGAAGCATCATGTGCCGGGCGGCATTGTGTATTTCTGATTGGTATTGTTTAATGTTTAGACAGTTCGGGTGTACCAAGGGGTCAAAGCTGAGTTTCTGTCTTGAATGGTCGGGTAGATGGAGGCTGAACCCAGGGTTGGCGATGAGGGTCTGTCTGGGCTGCCGGAGAGGGGAGTGAGACATGTATTACATATCATACTGTATTGGACCAGAGCGGGCCCAAGCTATCGAATCGCAAACAGGATGTCATTGATGATGAGCGACCGGTATGAGATGTGCCGTCATGGATATGCGCCATGGAATGGAGTACGAGTGGACAGCGGCACGGGGCAATCATAGACACAAAGGAAATGGGATGCGAAGAAATGCAAAGCAAATCAGGGACCTTTGTCCCTCAAACAAACCCTGCATGCGCGCACATCGTGCACGAAATATATCACATATCACATTTCGGGAATAAAACCCACCCACAGCCCAACATACGACACGGGGACACGGGGGCGGATAAAATGGGGGTGACTTTTTGTTTGCTGGTACAAGGATGATCGGATTGACCTACCGCATCGGCGACCCCTTCGCCCCAACCCTCGTTCGCTCGCCCCGGCGACCAATACCGGGGCCCCATCTCCCCGCGCCCGGCCACCCAAGGGCGCGTTAGTGCTGAGACGGCACTCTGGTTGCTGGCGTCGCAGGGCGCTGGTTACTGGTCAGACGCTGCTTTGGGACTACNGGGGGGGGGGGGGGGGGGGGGGGGGGGGGGGGTCTGGTGGCTTGACGGTGGAATGGGGAATGGGGAATGTGTCAGTTGGGTGGTGCTTGGTGGTGTTGGTGGCTGTCCATAGAGAAGAAGCTATTGATGGTATTTGAATTTGTTGGAATGAAACCTGCATATGTTGTCTTCGCCGGTAGAACGGCGAGGTTTTGGGATGATTAGATGATTACTGTACGGGCGTGTGCCTTTTGTACGAGGGCAGGAAATGCTATCAGGCGGGAGATGTACATACATACACAAAGAGGTACAAAGGCATGGAAGGGTTACAGCACAGGACGTTGTTGGGCCTATTTATATACGGATGCATGACGGTATTATTAGAGTCTCTTTATTGCTATTCTGACGGTCCACAGAGAGATTCCCCCAACATTCTCTCATTCTCCTTCGGTGCCATCATTCCAGGTGTGACGTTCAGTGGCGTCGGTGACACTGGCACCGCACCGTCCAACTCCAACGAGTACAGTAACAATAACACCGTTCAAACAGCTGCGAGTGACACGGTTCATTGGGAGTGCTCGTACCCGTATATGTAGCACAATTCAGTATAGTACTTACTATAGATTATAGTAGTAGCTAGCAGTGGTAGTTAATAGTAGTATTAGTAGTATTAGTAGTATTAGTAGCTGGGATGGTAGTACCATACAAGTAAGAGACTCTATTTATTTTGTATGGAGTACATACCAATATGCCATAGTTCTGTTCACAGAAGGGTATCGCGTTGTGTCTCGCCCGCTGTGTTATAGCGCCGCAGTACTTACACAGTACCATACTACATACTACGGCTTTCTCGCTACTACCGTGCACGCACTACCCTACATTCCTAGAGGTAGATCATCAGCTTTCCTTTTTTGCCTTCCTGTCTTGATCTTGTCTCTCGTCTTTCCTCCAACTGACTGATCGACCCTGAGTGTGTATATATATATATATATGTATGTATATACGCGCATGTACGCACGAAATCTGTCCATCTCGTTGATACCACCTGCCTTCCCTCCCACTTCCTTCCTTGCAGCTGCAGCACCGATAGAATAGTCCTGCACTGGCTACACCTTGTCGCAGTGTGCCACTCGCTATCCGAGTACTACCCTACCTGTCCAGGTCCGCCAGGAAGAGAAAAGACTAAGATTAGGCGCCAATTTAAGAGTGCTGAGTGAGAGTCGAGGTATGAGATGATGCTTGATATCAGCCGATAATAATGTGGAGCTTCTCCTGACTTTGGTTGACAGGTCCCCCATCTCCCAGAGCTTTGGGGCTGCGAAAAACTTCGTCGATTGGAATTGCAGCATACGCCAGGACGCCGGGACGACTTCGAAATCCTCAAAATTTCCATTGTCGTCACTCCTTCAACCCTCGACCTCCCTGTCAACAAATCAGCAAACGCCTGTGCGCGAAATCTGCTGCTCAAAGCACACACCATCCGCATCCGCGCATCCACACCACACGGACCTTTCCAACGAAGCTCCCCCCGCACTAGCACTGGCCGCTGAGTGAACACCACCACTCCTTTAACGACCCCTCTGCGAGGCAGATCTATATAACGCGGGCGACTGCTCACATTGTCTCGGACCCCGAACACAAAAAAAGGACACACTCTCACTCTGCGCCTCGTGCTGATCCGTATCGACCTGCAGAGAAACGAAGCCGGGTCGGACGGCATTACCAGGTCGGTAGGGTACGTCCAGCATTATTGTTGGGCTCCATTGTGCAGATCACGCAAACCTCCTGCGCCCACCGGACGACGACGAAATAGATGCAAAGAGAAGCAGCTAGTACATTGCGCCCTGCACGATAAACTTTATATAAACAGACGGCGGGGGATTCCCCTTAGCTTCGGCACTATACTCCATCGCATAGCGCCTTCCCTTACAGACCCCGACGCCCACGAGATTTGTTCGAGTCCTCCTCGGCCATTGCTCGTGTCGCCTTACTCTTATACTCCACGAACCCAATTACCGCCATGAAAGTATCGCACTACCCGCATGACGACCCTACCGGACACGGTGCCCAATATAACATGTCTCCTCCCATCGCAAACCCCAACTACCGCCCTGATGGACCGCAATATCCCCAGGCGCACCAGGAGCAACCCCACATGCAGCATGGCCCCAACGACCAGCAGCAGTACGGCTACCCCCCGAACCAGCAGATTCAACCCCATCGCCCCAGCCAGAGCTCGCAAGGCCAGGGAGGCCAGGGAGATATGTTGGGCCGGGTCCCAACGCGAGGCCCGAATCCTCTGATGCCACTCGATTCGCCGTCTAATCCCAATGGCGAAGGCGCGCCAATCCTACCGGCGGTTCAGCCGCAGGCGGGAGATCAACCACCGAGCTTTAGTATGATTGAGCTTGGTAGGAGATATACGTAAGTCCATCTTCGGCCCTTGGTTTGCAGTCGGCTACGGCCCATGGAAAAGCTTGGAGCATCTCTTCTACTTCTACCTTTCCCGCATAACTCATACCGGGGTCGCATTTTTGGATGTATGCTAACTGTGGTTATTGGACAGGCTCGAAGTTATGCAACAGCCCAAACGAGCACGGATGTGTGGCTTTGGAGACAAGGTAGGCGCTCAATGGCACTTTTTTATGTATCCTATCACTAACTTTCCAGGATCGCCGGCCAATTACCCCGCCACCATGTATAAGAGTTGTCATAACGGATGTGGCTACTGGGAATGAGATTGATACCAAGTAAGCGTCGCGAGTTCAGGTGGCTTCATATACAGTTACTGACACTTTATAGCGACATAGATCACGGCTCTTTTGTCCTGACTGTTGATCTGTGGTCTGCTGATGGGAAGCGCGAAGTCAATGTCGTCCGACACTCCTCTCAGTCCCCGGCAATCTCCTCTACCATCCCCACCTCGTACGCTCAGGCGCAGGCGGGCGACCACCCGGTCTACTCAAACCCAATGCCAACGCCCACCGGCTCAGCCAGTATAGTTCGCGATCCTCAGTACCCGTTCCATACAAACCAACCGCTGCTACCAGGGCAATACAGCCCTTACCCAGGCCAGCCTCCAGTAGGCGCATATGGCCAACCCCAGCAGCAATTCCAACAGGGGCCGCCACAGGGACAATATGGCCAGCCCCAGCAACAAGGTCAGTATGGTCAAGGGCAGGAACGCCAAAATTACCACGGTGTAACAGCGCCAGAGCCTCCAAACCATCACATATACTACCACACGGGTGAAGGTGTCCATGCCGTTGCCTCCAATGCGCCGAGACCACCAGAGTAGGTCCCCCACTGCACCAGCCAGCTTCCCGATCTCATATATGCTAATCAACTTCTCAGCAATCTCATATACGATCCAGCCCTTCCCCCGCGTCCACCTGTCGCCAGCGCGCCACAAGGCATGTTCACCCGCAACCTAATCGGCAGTCTCGCGGCCAGCGCCTCCAAGCTCGCGGACCCCCATGACAAGATTGGTATCTGGTTTGTGCTACAGGACATGAGCATTAGAACCGAGGGAAACTTCCGGTATGTCTATCGATCTCCAATTTCTCTCGCCTCACTAACACATACAGTCTCCGCTTCTCTTTCACCAACGTCGGCGGCCCCTCCAAGACCCCCAACGGCAACCCAGCGAACCAGATGTCTGTCCTCAACACTGGCAAGGCACCCGTCCTTGCATTGTGCTATAGTGATGTATTTACCGTGTACTCTGCCAAGAAGTTCCCGGGCGTAGTGGAGAGCACGCCGCTCAGTAAGTGTTTCGCGACACAGGGTGTTAAGATCCCAATCCGCAAGGATGGTGGGGGCAAGGCGGGACAGGGGAGAGAGGACTATGATGAGGATTAGAGGGCATAAAATGACGTGGGTTGGGAGGAAGTATTGAGGGTTCTAGAGAGAAGGCGGTGGGCAGGGACAGTTATTTATTCCATGGCGCTTGGTAGGGTCGGCACCTTTGCTATTTTTGTAAGGCGGTGGTTTACTTGCAAAAGAAAACTGGATAGAAGGAAGTTCGTGGGGGAGGAGGCTATGTCTGGCATTTTTAGGTGCAAGGATGTTCACGAATGAATGAATGCTGTTGTTTGTGTCAGTATTTTGCTTTTATTTTTGAGTTGGTTCAGTGAGAGTGGAATTTTTATAAAATAATAAATACCCTAAATATAATATATTATACCCTAACTCAGTAACTTTAAACCTGTCGAATTGATAATGAGAATGTAACATCAAGTCCGTAAATAATGAATACCAACTAGCCTGAGTTTATTGTCAATTCATAGACCATAGATATTACTCTTGATTCACCTAGAAATATGAGAACGGTAAAACGGTTATGCGTATCACGTGCAGCTCAACTTCCGCCTGCCCTCTAAAATCTTATTCCGAGCCAGTCCGGAGGAACGTGACTTTTTTTCCAGCATTGACAATTACGTGGACTCTGATTGGCCAACACACCTGACATAAGCTGCCATACCCCATGCAACATTTCCCTTCCAGAGCTAGATACCACAACACCCGAGGTCCTGTGCCGAGCGAACAGCGACACACATCACCAACGACATCACTCCGAATTCCTCTCTCCTGCAACCGTAGCCACGGGTTTTCTTTTGACGCCAACAATCGATTGTGCACCTCGGGGGCACTAGCGATAACTCCAATCGCTCTCACGCGTTGATCCTCGCTCTCGACAGCTCCCTTTTTCCTTACCCGGTTTCCCAATGGCTTCTCTCCGCTCCTCAGCACGCCTCGTGGCGGCGTCGCGCTCAGCCTTCAGGCCTGCGACTGCTATCCGCTCCTTCGCATCTGTTGCGCCTGCAGCTACCAGCCCAGCTACTGCACCAAGCAGTGAGCCGACGCCGGCGGCACCCAGGACGAAGACCTTCCACATCTACAGATGGAACCCGGATGAGCCCTCGACGAAGCCGAAGATGCAGGCTTACACCCTGGATCTGAACAAGACCGGACCTATGATGCTCGATGCGCTCATCCGCATCAAGAACGAGGATGACCCGACACTCACCTTCCGCAGAAGCTGCAGAGAGGGTATTTGCGGTAGTTGCGCCATGAACATTGACGGTGTTAACACTCTGGCCTGCTTATGTGAGTTGCACTGGTCTTTCAGCCGCTATATGCTGGAACAGAGTCTCTCGGGCATGTGCTAATGCGATATCCAGGCCGTATCCCGACCGACACCACCCAAGAGTCGAAGATCTACCCTCTCCCCCACACATACGTTGTCAAGGACATCGTACCGGATCTTACCCACTTCTACAAGCAGTACAAGTCCATCAAGCCATACCTCCAGCGCACAACCCCAGCCGAACACGTAAGCTTGCCTCCAATTGACCCTATGGACCGGAAACTAACGCACAACAGGGCAAGGAGTACCTCCAAAGTGTAGAGGACCGCAAGAAGCTCGATGGCCTCTACGAGTGCATTCTCTGCGCGTGCTGCTCGACTTCCTGCCCCTCATACTGGTGGAACTCGGAGGAGTACCTCGGCCCGGCCGTCCTGCTCCAGTCATACCGCTGGCTCGCCGACTCGCGTGACGAGAAGAAGCTGGAGCGCAAGGCTGCGCTCGATAACTCCATGAGCGTCTACCGCTGCCACACCATCATGAACTGCTCGAGGACGTGCCCCAAGGGCCTGAACCCGGGTTTGGCGATTGCGGAGATCAAGAAGGAGTTGGCTTTCTAGATGGGGTGTGAGGAGGGGTGAAAGTTGTTACTTGCAGCGGGTTTTTTGAAGTGTGTTTGTGGGGGGGTGGGGGATTGGCTTTTGTGTAGAAATATAGGTGATAGTTTTACAGAGGAATGATGAGCATCCATGTTATTATAAGATTCCCTTGTCAAAGCCGGCCTGCTGGTACCCCTCTTTGATGTACATGCAT
Organism: Pseudogymnoascus sp. BL308; assembly: GCA_001630595.1. Lineage (NCBI taxonomy): Eukaryota > Fungi > Ascomycota > Leotiomycetes > Thelebolales > Thelebolaceae > Pseudogymnoascus > Pseudogymnoascus sp. BL308. The sequence goes on along the minus strand of LMYD01000196.1, from coordinate 42,373 downwards.
CCTATCCACTTTGCTGAGCCCACGTAAAAATATATTTATACATCACGCGGAACAAACTTGGTTCACGCGCTATGACTTCTGGTATCTAATAGACATCCGCTGGAATGACTACTTAAGTCTCAACCCCCTCGAGTAAGCCTTCATTGATTAGCATCCATGCGTTGAAGTGTCTGGAGAGGGGCTCCTACCCTCCATCCTTCTCCAGCTTCAGCGGTGTGAAATCGCCCGACCCAATCTTCGGCTTTGTCTTTGCCGTCGACTTTTCGTCGTCATCCCCGCCACATCCACAGTCGTAGAAGTCCCCAATCTTGGAGCAGTCAAAGAGCTCCTTCTTGAGACGAGTGTTCACCTCATTATGCACATGGCACGCCCACGTCGCTGCGCTTGACCGTGACCGTACCTGCGGCGGGTACTTTTCTAACAAGAGTTGGAAATGCCGTGCACATTCGCCACATGGGTATAGTCGTGCAAAGAGATAGACAAAGGACTTCAGCGACGTGCTGTCCTCTTCCGTCGGCTCGTCCGGGAATTTAGCCATCATCGTGTGGAGCAGCTTCCAGGCTGCGTTGCCCAATTCAGCTCTGTCCATTGGATTAGCCGCTGGGATTTGAGGGGTGCAACAGCGTCTTACTTTACTGTTGCATTCTCGAGTTTTGGTGCTGTCGCAACGCCGTGGAGTACACTGTCGCTGGTGGTGATACTCGAATCAAACGCCGCATCTCGTTGGCCCCCAGTTGAGAGGAGAAAGGAGAAGGCGATGAACGCCACGATGGCGATGAGTGCCAGCGTCACATGTCGCCGCGGAGGCATTTCACAAAGTTGGACCTTGCAGATGTTGTGAGTCGATATGAGCCATGACACATCTTACTTGTGTTCTAGCTCGGCCTGAAACTGGAGATCCCGTATGTATGTCGTCGCTAGCCTCGTTCGGTAGCCTCGCAGCCTCGCCACAAATCAACACCGCCCAGGTCGAACTTCTACCCCACGTTTGACTCATCGTCTGCATTTAATTTAGCGACAAGGCAGTCTCTTTGTCTGAATCCGAGATTATTCTGTTCGCGAACTGACAAGCGCTTTGTCCTACTAATATTCTCTTTTTTGCATTGATTGTCTCTTTTAATCGTTTGAAGTCGCCATATTTAGAAGGCGCAAGTTTATTTAGTTTGCCACCACTCGAGAACGACAGACACTCACAAGACAACTTCGAAGAACAGCAATCACGAAAGTGGCGACCGCAATTACTGCTACGTATATAGATAGAGCAGAAGAAAGAATGTCAACACCTGGCGCACCGCCCGCACAAGGTGGAAGTCGAGGCGGAAGACCTCGACATTATAGACGGCCACGGCGAGGAGGCGCACAGAACGGCACTGCTCCTGTCCCGGGAGCCCCACGAGACACACCGGCACAACCAACCCAAGGAAACGCAACAGCTGTTCCTCCAACCCCAGTGGCAGCACAGACTGCCCCGGGCTCGAATCCGAATCCAAACCGAAGGAACAATGGGCAATCAAATCGTGGTAGGGGCGGAAGGCCGGGCCAAAGAGGAGTAGCGCCCAGGCATGTGATGGGAGGCGCGGGGGGGAGAGCATTTGGCGGGCAGCTCACATCCGCGGGAGGAGCTCAGGCAAACGGAAGCTCAGCACCTTTGTCGCTGCAGGCTGATGCACCGGCGTTTACACCTGGCCAAACAGTAGTTTCCAGAACCTCAGCCCCCCACAACCACCCACCACCAAATATCGGGAGGCAGCGACGGTTTTCGAAGTCGCAGGCCGCGGATATCGCAACCCGAACACACGAAGATATCTTACACGGCTTATACGAATGCCCAATCTGCACCAGCGAAGTGCTCAAAAACTCAAAGGTGTGGTCGTGCAAGACCTGCTGGACCGTTTTCCACCTGTCGTGCGTAAAGAAGTGGGCGAAGAACGAGGGTTCTACGCAACAGAACCGCCAGCAACTGCAGGATGGGGAGCTGCCACCGGCAAGGCAATGGAGATGTCCCGGGTGCAATCTACCCAAGGATGATATGCCGGAGTCGTATACGTGCTGGTGCGCAAAGGATGTCCACCCAAAGGCCATTCCTGGGCTACCACCACATTCATGTGGACAGACTTGTGGGAAACCTCGAGCACCACGGAATTGTCCGCATCCTTGTGACCTGATGTGCCATGCCGGACCTTGCCCGCCATGTCCACATATGGGACCAATACAGGCATGTTTTTGTGGGAAGGATGAGGTTAGTAAGAGGTGCATTGACACCCATTACGACAGTGGTTGGAGCTGCGGCAAAAAGTGTGGTGATATGATGCCCTGTGGCGAGCACGAGTGCGAGAAGGGCTGCCATGAAGGGCTCTGCGGAAGCTGTGAGGTTCTCGTCGAATCACGCTGCTACTGTGGAAAGGTGGAGAAGATGGTGCCTTGCTCAGATAGAGGCGATGAGAAGGACAGTAGCATTGTGAAGGAGGACAACGAGGTTGACAGCTGGATCGGGTCCTTTGAATGTGGGAGCGTTTGCAAATGTGCCTATGACTGTGGTCGCCATTTTTGCGAGAAGAGCTGCCATGAGCAGACAGCTGATGTGCCACATTGTCCACTATCGCCAGATGTCATCACCCACTGTCCTTGTGGAAAGAGTACTTTGAAAGACCTGGATTGTACGAGACTTTCCTGCGAAGAGCCCATTCCGCATTGCCAGAAGCTATGCTTAAAAAAACTGGCTTGCGGACATGAATGTCAGCAGAAATGTCACGAAGGAGAGTGCATGCCGTGTCTCAAGGTCGTTCCCATCATCTGCCGATGTGGGCGAACAACGTCGTCAACCATCTGCCATCAAGGCATGGAGCATCTCCCGCAGTGCATGAGGATTTGCAAGGTAGCTCTCAACTGCGGACGACACGAGTGCGGAGAGCATTGCTGTCCTGGTGAGAAGCCCGCCGCTGAACGCATTGCGGCGAAGCGCAAGCAGAAGGTATCGCGTGGGACAACGGAAGACTTTGAGGCAGAGCACATATGCACGAGAGTCTGCGGGAGGGATTTGAAATGTGGGAATCCAGAGCATACTTGCCAAGAACTATGTCACCGTGGCGCATGCGGCGCCTGCAGAGAAGCCATCTTTGATGAGATCTCTTGCAACTGCGGACGGACTGTACTTCATCCACCGCTCCCATGCGGGACGCAACCACCTCCTTGTCCACACCAATGCAACAGGCGCACTGCATGTGGCCACCCGGCAGTCAACCACCAATGCCATGGCGATGGAGAGTCTTGCCCCAAGTGTCCATACCTCGTGCAGAAAACATGCATGTGCGGCAAGAAAATCCTGAAGAACCAACCGTGCTGGTCCACCCAGATATCCTGTGGACAGACTTGTGGACATCGCCTTCGTTGCGGTATTCATTCCTGCCACAAGCCATGCCATCGGGCTGGCGACTGTGAGGATGCTTTGCTCACCCAATGCCCCCATGTCTGCGGCAAGACAAAGACCACGCCAGGCTGCGGCCACATCTGCCTCGAGCCCTGCCACGCGCCATACCCGTGCAAAGAAGACAAGCCGTGCCAAGCCAAGGTTATCATTACATGCGCCTGCCAGCACCTCAAGCACGAAGTACGTTGCCTAGCCACCAAAGCAGCGCCAGTGACTGAACGCAAGACACTGGCCTGCGACGACGAATGTCTCCGCCTCCAACGAAATGCCAAGCTTGCTGCCGCCCTAAATATCCCATCCGACCACACGGATGACCATATTCCCTACTCCACGGCCACTCTTGACTACTTCAAAGGGAGCCCAAAGTGGTGCCAGACGCAAGAGCGCGAGTTCCGCGTCTTTGCTGCTGACACAACTGCTAAGCAGTTCCGCTTCAAGCCCATGTCTCCCGCTCAACGTGCCTTCCTGCACTCTCTCGCCGAAGACTTTGCCCTCGACACCGAATCCGTCGACCCGGAGCCACATCGGCACGTGGTCCTCTTCAAGGCGCCGCGCTTTGCCAGTGCTCCGATGAAGACACTCAGCCAGTGCCTTAAGCTTCGCCCTGTGGTCGAGGCGCCCAAGAACGCCCCGGCAAGCACAGGCGTTCCGTTCAATGCGCTGCTTTTCGCCAACCCACGCTTCGCACTCACCCTTGATGAGCTCCGCGCTGCTGTTGCATCTGATCCTGCGACCGCGCAGATCACGGGGTGGAAAATAGAGTTCCTCCCTAGCGAGGAGATCGTGGTACGAGCGAGTCTTGCAGATGGTGTCGACGAGGCAACACTGCTGCGCCTCAAGCCTGCGGTTACCAAAGTGGTTCTCGAGAAGGAGCTAGCGGGTGCAGTGGCGCTCTGCGCTGTGGATGCGAGCTTGAATGTTGCGCGGAGAGAGGATACTGGTTCTGGGGGAGGGTGGAGCCAGGTTGTCAAGGGCGCGCCTGTGAAGAAGAGAGTCGTTGACGAATGGGCTGCCAGCGGCAAGAATTCGTTTACAGTACTTGGGAGTAAGGCGGCAGGGAAGAAGAAGGAAAAGGAGAAAGGAAAGGAGAGAGAGAGGCAGGAAAGCGTTGTAGAGAATTGGGAGGATGCTGTTGGAGCGTGGGAAGAGAGCGCTGAAGGGGCAGCAGCGGTGGCAGTTCCAGCTGAAGTTGTCGAAACTGAGGCTGGCGATGCGAGTGTGGCAGAAGAAGCGCCCGCGCAAACCAGCGAGTGAGGGATGGCTGATGTGGAGTGGGTGAAGAAGTAGTTGTATTAGAAGCTAAAATATCATTTTAAAACCTTCCACAGCATGTGTTTATGACATATATCATTAAATTGTGAGTGCCATGTGGCATATTTGACGTCTATATGACAGTTACCATTTGTAATATTACATCTCGCCCGGGATATCTTCAAGCCTATCATGACCTCAACGGCAGAATGTGCTGCGCCAGACAGCCTCTCCTGCAAAGCGGGCATTCCGGCTTCTCCCTCACCCAGTCTCCAATACACGTCCAGCAAAATACATGTCCACACTGCGTCGCACTCGGATCCTTCAGGTCCTCTAAACATAATGTACAGCGCCGTTGCTGAGCGCCTTTAATCCACGCCATCACATCATCGCCCTTAAGTTCTACCCTCGGGACGCTGAGGACGGGCGTATGCATCGCTCTTTCGATATTTATGGTAGATCCCGCGCCCGAGGAGGCATCTAGCAGCAACTCGTTGCTGGAAGTGAACGAATTCTCGTTGAGGGAAACTTCGACTCCATTGTCGAGGAGCGCAGTCCCTCCGGCTTGGGCATTCGCGCTATGGGCAGGCTGCGAGAACTCGGCAACTGTCGAATTAAGGTGTATCCAGCTCTGGACTGCGATCTGGAGGACGAGGAGGACACCGAGGACTTCGTAGCCGATGCGGGCTTCTGACTCTCCGATTTTCTTGGTGAAGATGTAGCGCAGGCCCCACAGGCGCTTCGAAAGCTGATAGTATGACCCGGTGAAGTAGAAGACTGTGAGGGTGGCGGCGTGGATGGGTGATGGGGAGGTGATTGCAGCGAGATGCCTTAGAATATATGATTGGAACTTGTAGGATCGTGAGAACTGTTGCTGGTCCTTCGATAAGCGGCGTAGGTTGCGCTCGAGCTTGGCGCGGATCCGGGCGCGGAATGCAGGCAGGAGGCGATTGAGGGAGTATGGGAGGAGGATGGCGGTTAGGATGTAGCCAGCTCGGCGGGTTATGCTGGGTAGCCTGAGGGTATCGTCTTCAATCTGGATGATATCGCAGTATTCCTCGCCCAATGTGCGGTTGCCGATGAGGGTTGTGAGGGCGAGATATGAGAGGTCGGCAAAAGTGCTTGCCTCGGCCGTCCATTTGTGGAGGAAGCGTGCGCCGTAGACTTGTCGTAGGATATCGGAGATGTGGTTCATGAGAACGCCTTCAAAGTATGCATCTTTCTGATGTGAGCGAATTATGTCTGGTGCAGCGGCGAAGGGGTAGTTAAAGGACGTGGAGGGCGCGGAAGGAGCTGGGCGAGGCGTCTTTGACACATGATCGGACATGATGGGGTTGAAAGGCTCAGGGCCTTCAAGAGGTATTTGGAGCCAATTATTGAGGTCGCCAACTGATATAGATCATAGACTGTATGTTGTGATAGTCTGGTTCGAGGGAGTTGACGAGAAATGAAGCTGCGACTTTGGAAAGCCGATCATGAATATGACGGATCTGAAGCCGAGGCTGGACGCTGGCTATGGTGGGGACTGCTTCCCGGCACTTATCAAATGACGCCTTTCCTATCTGGGATCTTGGCGGCTTTTATCAATGTTCCATGTGTCAACGACTGACACGCGGTCAATTCAACATTTAATTGTTTAATTGTATTTATAAAATATTTACTCGCGACCTTGGCGACATCGACATATTTTGCCTTCTCCTCTGAACAGCTGGATACATCTTTAGGGATTGGGAGTTCTTTATCGCTGGCCTCGATGCTTATTATTTCACAACGCTACCATGGATGGAGACCCCTCTGTTGAGCCACAGCTCGATTCGTTCAGTCGGACGCTGCCGTTGCCATACAGATGTGCTCTTATAATTGTGGCTGGTATGCTCTCTTCCTCTGCCATTGTCGTTTCTCTGACTGACACCTTGTAGCGGTCTGGGCCTGGGGCGCCAACCTGCAGTACCTCTCCTTTCTTAAAATCGTAAGTTTACCTGTCCACTCCGTTGAATGCCCTCCTGACTTCGTTGTAGGACGTCCCTGCCCTCATAAGATACCCCGGACGACAATCTTTGACCGAAGCCACGCATCATCTCTCTACATACCGTCTGGCGACCATTCTCTCTGGCTCGCTCGGCCTGTCACTCGTTACGTTCTGGATCTTCTCCCACCGCGATGCTGAGCTCGTCATCTTCTACGATTGGATGCCGATGACCTACCTGCTCTTCCTCGCCCTCCTATTCGTTCTCCCACTGCGATACCACTCCACAACAGGGCGATACCACTTCCTCAAAACCCTGCGCCGTGTCTCTGTTGGCGGCATCGCGGAGGCCAAAGATGGCAAATTCGGCGATATCCTCCTTGCCGATGTGCTCACATCCTATTCCAAGATCCTTGCAGACCTCTTCATATCCGTCTGCATGTTCCTGACCACCAATGGATCAGCGACAGAGAAGCCCGATCGCCGCTGTGGTGGACGCTTCCTGGTGCCGCTCATCATCGCCATCCCAAGCGCCATCCGATTTCGACAATGTCTAATCGAGTATAGACGCGTGCGGGACGCCAACCACCGCACAACCAGTCTGGTATCGACTGGGTCGGGTGGCGTGCACCTGGCTAACGCGCTGAAATATGCCACTGCCTTCCCCGTCATCATATTGAGTGCGTTGCAGCGAAGCAGTTCCGATGCGTCGACAACCGCTACTGCTGCTGAGACATCACTATACCGACTGTGGCTACTAGCTGTGATTATCAACTCGTTCTACTCATTCTACTGGGATGTAGCAAATGATTGGGACCTCACCCTCCTTTCGCCTGCACGCTCCAACCCAGAGCACCCGTATGGTCTCCGACGGAAGATGGTCTTCCGGGCAAGCGAGATCTACTATGTGGCTATCGGTCTTGACTTCCTCCTCCGAATCACCTGGACTTTGAAACTGAGCCCCCACCTTGACCAATTTAACGACTGGGAAGGCGGAATTTTCTGCATTCAGGCCCTGGAGGTGTTTAGACGCTGGATCTGGATATTCTTCCGTGTTGAGACGGAGTGGGTGAGGAATACGAGCACTGGGTTGGGCCAGGATGATATCCTTCTTGGGGACTACTCGAGTGGGAAGGATGATGACGATTGAACATGTATGGACTGATATATGGGATGATTACCTGCTAGGCGTTTGGGGCAATAGATTATGATCTCTCTGTGCACATAGAAAGTGTTTAGTAAGGTGTAGACAATAAGCAGAATAATATCAATACTATATATGACAAGTACAGACGCCTCCAAACCGACCGTGGATATCGCTCCGTAGCCAGACGGAGCATGCCCATGAACACACCATGCGTTACATCCGACGCCTGAGAACATCTTGGTATCTATCATCCATGACAACGAAATGCATCCGATCCCCGGGTGGCCCCAAACCCCACAACAACGCCACAGCCCCTTCCAATGCCCGCATGCCAACCGCTCTTGTCCTGAGTGCCAGACTCCTTCTCTCAAGACAAACACGCAAATGCAAACTCACAAAACGTAGAAGAAATATTCGAAATTATTAGATGGAGGTACCAAGAAGTGAACGCTCCAATGTGTTGATAATCCAACCCGCTCGCACGAATCGTGACAATGACAGCACTAAAGAGATGTATACACAAGAATCAAATTTTCGATCGAACGGTCGGCCGTCAAATGCTTTCCCTCGTCCATTCGAAATCTTAGGAATCCTAGAAAAACAAGACTATCTCTCCTCGATCATTCTTTCGCATCCTCAAACTCTTCCACAATTCCTTCTCTTCCGCACCCTTGCCAGCGCCGAGCCCGCTGGTTGCCCTCATGCGGTGATACCTCTTCAGAGCTTTGTTCATGCTGACGCCGCGCTCGCTCCCTGGGCCCTTGCTCACGAATCCGAGAAGCATCCCTGCGAGTTCCTCCGAACCCTCGGACGATTTAAACACCACCATTTGGCCTGGGTCTTGTGAGGCGTCCGCAGAGGGCTTGTACTCGATCATCTTCTGGTCGGCATCCCTGCGCTTGGTGCGCGACTGTTTCCTCGGGCGGTCCTCGTCATGTTTACGCTCCTTCTTCTCCTTGTGCTCTTTACTGCTCTTCCGCGACGGCTTCTTCGTGGTGGTGATCATTTGCATGATGGCATTGCTGAACCCGCCCTCGCTGTGGTGCTTCTTCGTCTCCTTGGTGCGCTTGGAGCGCTTAAGTGGGCTGCCGGGCGACGCCTCTACGTTGTCACCCGAGTAGTCTGGGCTAGGCGGGAAGGCGCCTTCGCGCGCCATCATCTTCTGGAGGCCGCCGGTGAGGCCCGAGTGCAGCACTGGTGGTGCGTCGGTCATCTCGAGGTCACGGTCGACGGATGAGGTTGCTGATGTGTCGACATGGAGGCGCTTGCGCTTCTTGTCGGATTTGGAGGCGGAGCTGAGTGCCTTGTCCTTTTTGGACTTGCGTTCCTTAGGTGCTGGTGTGCGGACGTCAGTTGGTACTGGTCCGCTGCCGTACTGGACGAGTGCTTCGGAGCCTTCATCCTCAATCTGGCTGAAACGTACAACGGCTCCGGAGCCGTTGGCGTATGCTGGACTTGGGGTCGGAGGCGCAGCATCTTCGAGGCGGCGTTGCTCCACAGCGGCGAGGTTGATGGTCGATGGGTTGGGCGTCTCCGCGCCAACATAGAAATCGAAGACATTCACGGTCTCCTGGTAGTCTGGTGCGGCAGACGGCGGCATTGGAGCCTCCGGGGGCGCATCCACGATGGCGATGTGGGAGTTGTGGTCCTCGACCTCGGGAGCATCCTCGATATACGCCTTTCTCGCGCCATTGTTATTATTTTTCCCCTTCTTCTCCTTCTCGGGTCGGTAGAGCGCGCCTTGGTACTTTTGGGCTTCGGAGATGCAGCTCTGCGAGGGGGTTAGCAAACGCGACGAGGGTTTGGAATGGAGGTAAACAACGCACAGTATGGCTGCGATACTCGGTGCCCCAGAAGTGCACCATGCAGTCGAGACATGTAAATGAGGCACCTCGGCACTGGTTCATATGAGAATCCAGCTTCTTCTTGGTGAGGACATCGCCGCAACCCTGTAGGCGCAATTAGTGACGGCCATAAAGTGAGGCCCAGGATGAAGAGAAGGGCCTGCTGGGGGGGGTTGAGTGGGGTCTGTGTGTACGTACCTCGCATGAAAACGAGACCATGTTCGCGTGAGCGGTGTAACAGAGTGGACTTTTGATATGATGAATCTGTCTGTGGAAGATGTCGGATGCCGCGAAGAAGGATGGTTGTGGGGTTGGGTCGGGGGGGAAGGGGTGAAGAGAGAAGCGGTGAAGGTCGACGTCGGAAAGTTGTTGTTGTTGCTGAAATTGGTGTGTGTGTCTCTTGTTGATAAGATGTTATTGTAGTGGTGTAATGTATGCTTTGCGACAGGTATATGGCGAGAGGGGGGGAGGAAAAAGAGAGAGTGAGACGGCGGTTCCAGATTCAAGAGCAGGTGCAGGCGCAGAGCAGCAGGATGGGTTTCTTGGGTTGTGTCAGGTTGTCAGAGGGCGGAGGGGCGGAGGGGCGGAGGGGCAGTTGGGCCAACGAGAGGCCCGGGCAGGGATTTTCCCCTGGCAAAAATGGAGGAAAATCAACGAAAATGGGTATTTTTCTGGTACGTGATGTGTTTTGGGAAAAAATAGAAAATAGATGATGAATAAATTCAGAAATAGAATTTATGGCATATCTAGGCGCGCGTCGATAGCATTTGGATTTACGGTGATTGTTGTACAGGCGCAGGCGCAGGCGCAGGCGCACTCAACATGGACACTGCTAACTCGATATAGAGTATTTGGAGATATTGGAGTATATTAATTCGGTATATGGAGTACATTCCCAGCATTCCTGGTATTCTTTAAATTCTTAGTAAAGTATTCCCTCTGTGTTGGGCTGATTGATTGACACGCAATCCCAGCAAGATTTCCCAATATTAACGCAATTAAAAAATGACCGACCGTCGGGTACCTACATTACCGTAGGGCTTATAGCGCCTCACCAAGTACCTTTTTCCTCCCAAAATCCAAATTATCCAAGCTAACAAACTAGATTAAGCCACTCTGGAGTATTGGACAGTATTGGACAGTTCCATCCTTACTGACTATCCTTACCTTTCCCAAGTCCAACAGTCCCAAAACTGCACAATTTCAGAAAGTACAAACCAGCTCAGCATCTGCGTCGGCATCTCTTCCCTTTCAACCCAAAACGCAGGAGGAGGGAAGAGGCTCACCTGATGCCTGCTACCCTGATGCTCCATATCTCATCTGGAACTCTCTTCTTTTAGTTCATTTCTTTTGTCTCACTCTCTCTCCCGCTTCCGCTTCCGCTTCCTCTCCCTCTTCCTCTACTCTCTTCCTTGCCTTGCCATGAGATGAGCATGTCCGCTCATGGGTCAGCAGCTCCTTCCTACCTGGAGCTTCTCACGTCCTTTGGTGTGACGTGTGCTTCCTGGATGCGTGTCCCGGTGATAGTCTCGTCAGTCAGTCAACCTTTATCCATCGGCTATAGCTGCGACGAGACAGTGTGTTAACGGTGTCGTCACAGGGCTTTGCCGTCATCTTGAGCTCTGCTCTCTATTTCAAGCAAAAGTAAGTTCCAATCCACCTCCCCTCAACGCCCAATTCGATCCAAGCTCACACGCGACACCTCAGGGCCCTCATTTACCCATCGCATGTTCCCGGCGATGCTCGTACCAAGGTGCCTAAGCCGAGCCACTATGGCATCGACAACTACGAGGATCTTCAGATCCCCACACCCGATGGCGAGAAGCTCTCCGCCTTCTTCATCCGCGCACCGAACCAAGCCCAGGCTGTGCCGACAACGGTGCTAATGTTCCATGGCAATGCCGGCAACATTGGACACCGTGTCCCCATTGCACAGATGATGGCGGAGCTGATGGGCTGCAGCGTGTTCATGCTGGAGTACCGCGGCTATGGCCTTAGCACAGGTAGTCCCGACGAGAGGGGGCTGATGATAGATGCACAGACCGCACTGGACTATCTGATGCACAGACACGAGACCAAGAACAACAAGATCGTAGTGTATGGGCAGAGTCTAGGAGGTGCAGTCAGCATTCAGCTGGTAGCGAAAAACCAGAAGAGTGGAAAGATTTCGGGGTTAATACTTGAGAACACTTTTCTGTCGATGAGGAAACTTATCCCTTCGTAGGTGGCTTTATATTGAGGTGTACCCGGCCGATAGCTGACCATCGCCACAGTGTTATCCCACCAGCGCGCTATCTCGCCCTCCTCTGCCACCAGATTTGGCCCTCCGAAACAATCATTCCCACCATCACCGAGGTTCCGGTGCTCTTTCTCTCGGGTCTCAAAGACGAGATTGTTCCGTACGTTCCTCCCATTTCATATCTATCCCCACCGACGAAATGATGACTATATTTCCATCCACAAAACATGAGCCCTTCGGGTCCCAGATTATACAAGACGTCTTAAGACAACTCTGATCCATCGTCCTTCACATCAATACATGTGTTCACAGCCGTAATCTGTTACATCAGCTTACCAAATATAGACCCGAACACATGCGCAAGCTCTACGAGCTCTGCCAATCCCCCACAAAGACCTGGAAGCCCATCGAGGAAGGCGATCACAACTCTTCCGTCATGGAGCCGGGTTACTTCCATGCCATCCAGACTTTCATGGAGAGCCTCGAGGGCCAGGGTGACTTCAGCCAGATGGAGAAAGAGCGCAAGAGCGTACAGGCCGAGCGAAAGGCTTGAGGCAGGACATTTTTATACACAAATGCGAGCGGGCAAGGTTTATAGGTTGGCGTTTATTTGACAGGAGAAAAGCTGGCACAAGCTGGTGGCGTTTGGGGATGGGCCTCGGTATTTTATACTCTACGGAGAGGATGGCCCAAGGGAGCTCAGATTAAGAGCTATATCGTCACTATCATTATGCTTCTCGGATTTATCAATCATCATACTCTTCAATTGTTTCAACTGTCTATGTCCCAGCTACTCGTAACGGTATATCTCCCCGTCAACTCCTTGTGATCCCCCCCCCGTTTTAGTGATGTAACAAGATTTTCGCCCCCATTTCGCCCTGAATTAACTCAATCGACTCCCATCCCGCTATCCGAGCCACGTGTAATATCATCCCATCGTAAATACAACTGATATTCCGAAAGCTATCATGAGTTAAGCAACATAGAAGAGTACTGGAGGTATAAAGCCAAAATGGCAAAAGTGCGCTAAAGGGAAGAGAGCCTGCAGAAAACTGGCTGCTGGTCTCAACCAAAACGCTGTGGGCAATACCGTGATATTTCCACAGCGAGAGAGAAGATAAGTGGGCGTTGTAAAACGCCATGGGTAATTCCCAAGGTCAGCGATGGCATTGGAAATCGAAGAGGAATTGTGTTTGCCAGGAGGATGCGGACAAGCGCTATCAAAACTCCACCATCCTAGCAAAATGTTGGTTCCAAATCCAGCCGATCGTTTCCGTTGGGTCATCTTGATTCTTTGCGAGCCACAGCTCGCCCTTTTCAGCAATCACGTCAAAGATCTGCGAAATAGTTAGCTGGCTGACCTTTGTCATGGTGGAACAAGTACAAACCTCGCCGTCTTCGTATGTGAGATAAGGGTAGCCCGCCTCCGTTTTGGTAGCCTCAATGTTGAACTCATGGAGACTGGCGACCACGTAAAGAACGTTGTAGCTGGTACGTGCAAAGTCCCGATTGTCAGAAGGGGCCTGAGACGACCGCCTGCTAGTGTCGGTTTGAGAACCACCGTCGTTGGCGTTAGACCACGGGAGTGCAGAATTGAATGCGTCTGAGAATGACGGTTCAGGAGGAGGAAGCCCTTCGGCCCATCGTGTAGGAGTGTATGGAGATTCAAATAGCGAGCGGTGGCCGCTGTGCGCAGACTCGCCGCTTGGCCGCGGCCTATCACTAGATTCGACACTGAGTCGAGCATCTGGACGGACACCGAGTGCAACAACAGCCAGACTGGCTGAGTTTGAAACCAGAGATGCACGAGGCTGGTCCATAGATTTGTACGATTGATCTTGTGTTGTGGATTCGCTTTGGGTTGACAGGCCGCGAGTGCGGTTATTAACGGTAGATGCTCTGCTCTTTGACTTCAAAGACACCTCGTCGTCCCTTGCAGTCGACTGCGAGAGCCGCCCTCTAGCTGATGCCACTGTGCTCCCATTCAGAATGCCCATGGACTGTGCCTTGGCATCTTGGTGTTTGAAGTCGCGGGTAAACTTGTCGAGGATGTCGTTGACATCCTTTGGTAGCTCATTCTGTTCAAGTACCGTCTTGAGCTTGTCATTCCAGATGGAGTACCACGCAACTTGGGTAGTAATCAAGCGAGCCAAACAGAAGTCCTTGAGATTCTCATTAAGACTCGAAAGTTTCGGAAGTTCGAGCTTGAGTGTATCGTTTAGGGCGGTGTATTGCTCGACTTGCTCGGCGAGCTTCTCATCGATCTTTTTATTCTGGCTCTTCAAAGTCTCGTACCTCTGGAAATCGGGGCGGCGTTTGTTACGCTTCTTCAAGGCTGCTTGTGGTGGGATGTATGCCTTGGTGAGACTGGAAAACGGCTCTAGAACGTGTTCGCGAATACAGGATTTCTGTTATGGCATTAGTATAACCTCAGCAGCTGACATTGATGAGAGGGGCGCTTACATGTTCTTCCAAGGCTACTTTCCCCACGTCCCTCATTGACAGATTGAATCTAGCCCATTTACTCTCCAACTCGGGACAGTTGGAAGGCGATGCCCGGACTACCAACTCGATTGCAGATAAGTAGCGCAAGAAGTCATCCACCCAGCGAGTCACATTCTCGAGGTAGAGGTCGATATCTCGGATAATGAATTGCAGATGGATCCATTCCGAGTGGAATTTATCGCAGTATTTGAGATATTCCTGGTCTTCATTCGCTCTGTCGTGAAGGACAGCCGTTTCTGCTCTTTCGCGACGAGTGAATGGATTCTTGAGGCCGGAACGTATGTCCGACTCTTTCCGCTTGCGGCCTGTCACAATCTCATTGACCTTATGAATGCGCTTCTTTTGACCATCTATGTTGTCGAGGAGACGTTTGATATCCTCTAGCGATTTGCCCAGTGCGGGGTAGTCTGGATGAAGCTCCGGCGTGCTTTTGAGGATTCCTGTTATTAGCAGCTGGTATCGAGTGATACGTTGTACCGGCTTTACTAGCAGAGCGTCCAGATCCCATGCGCCAGTTAAGTCTTTTGCAACAGCATTGCACTCTTCAAGCCAGACATTGACTGTGGGGTCTGCCTGCAATAATTGTAGACGATTCGTGCCCTGTTCGCTGTTTTTCAGGAAATTGGCATACACCGTCTCCATCTCTTGAATGTGGCGACCAAAATTTTCGCCAATGGTGGTTTTTTGGTCTTTTGCCCAGTCACTCTCGTCGTCAGCAAGAGATAGAGGCCTCTCTTTGTCTCCGCTGTGTATAGATTCAGCAGATTTAGCTGCATCGGCTTGCTTTGACTTTGTCGAGCGGGGAATGTAGATGGAGGTGCTTGAAGCCTTGATATCGGCCAGGAACCGTTCGGAAAATGCGATGACCTCGTCGCTGTTGCGGAATATCGCCTTAATATCGCCAGCTCCTAGTTTCGGGCATGCTTCGGCTGTGCCTTGGTAAATTTCAACCACCACGTTCATATCTTTGAGATATACGGCCTCCGTATCAATTAGCTCCTGGATGAGCATCTTGCGATGCCGAAGCGCCGCCGCGGCAGCTCCAGGAGCCACAGCATCGTCGCTGTGCTGTGGAACATCGATGGAGAGATGGTCTGTGCTCGAGAGCGATGTCTCGGCTGCATCCCCCTCTATGGATATCTGGGCACTAGACCTGGCTGTGGAGGTAGAAGGTCGATAGGAGTACATTTCATCACCACTGACACGTCTTGATTCGGGGTCCTTGAAACTATACCGATGCAAACTTGGCGGCGGGTGGCGATTCCACACGCTTGAAGGTGGAGGTGTCCTTCGTCGCGGAGTAGGATGTGCAGCGTCAGATTGCTTAGGAGCTGGAGGTGGGGATGGCGTCCCAGCAAGCCATGGCGGAGCTGTTGGTATTGGGGGTATCATCGACTTGCTGCGGGGTGGTTTGACAGCGTGGTTGACCCCCGTCAGATCCGTCATTGACGAATAGAACTCGGAGGAGTTGTCATTACTCTCATCTCCATCAGGCCTGGGGGAGAAAAGCTCTTCATAGTTTGCTGGTTTTGGGGGGACGACTGGTTTTGCTGGAAGTATTGGCTCCTTTGGCGGTGGCGGGGGTGGTATAGACGGTTCTTGAAATACGCCCGACGACGAATTTGTATTGACATACCAAGACGATCTATTACTGGCGTCGACGGTGATATCTGACCAGTTCGATGGCTGGCTGGCCCTTTTCTGATCGTCATGTTGATCAAGATGTTCAGCTTCACCGACGCTCCCTGAGCTTCCGTAGTCGATCTCCGTTACTGGTGAGCCTTCGACATCAGCTGGGAGATTAGGAGACTTTGTCGGCGATCCATATATCAGTGCGTCGAGTTTGGACAACCCCAAAGAAGATCGGCTTGGTGAGCTGTGACGAGACGGCCAAGATGTCGGAGGCGCAAATGCGCCAGCGTCGGATTGCACAGCCCCACCGTCGTCGGGCGTGGTAGTGGCCTTGTCGAAGGAGATGGGATGGTCTACCTTGGGCAAAGTAGTGGTGTCTTCGGGGTGGACATCACTTATTATCGGCCCCGGTTCGAATGCGGAGTGAGGAGAGGAGGCCCTGACGAATGATGTGGACTCTATCTCTTGCTCACGAGGTGGAAGAGCATGATCCACGAAAGTGAGAGGCTGCAATTGGTGCTCATCATTCAGCACCTGGCGCTGGCTATCATCAAAGTCTGGAAACTGCGATTCTCCATTTGACGCATCATCTAAAACGATTTGTATTGAGCCATCGATGGCATCAAAATAGTCCTCGGGGCTTCCATTGGAGTCTCGCTGAGATGATAGTGGCTGCGGGGTGGGATCTTGTCGCGGTACACTTGACGTAGAATGATGCTGAGCTGGTTCAGTCTGTAGCTCGTTGTCGAATAAAGTCACTGCCGTTGCATTGGATACTGCAGAGGATGGCGATTCATCAAAACTACCGGGCATACCCAAAGTTGGAGAATCAGACTTGATGGTCTGGTTGTATGCATGGTCCTTTAGCGAGGCTGCTGGGGCTGAGAAGTTGGTGTCAACCACTAGCTTGGGCTCTTTAACGTGTTCTGTGCGCTGGCTAACTGCTTTTTGGCTCTCGGGATCCACTTCGTGCTGGGTGACAGCTTCTTCTAGAGGAACTTGATCATTCTCTTTTAGCTCTGTCTCTTGAATGGTTTTGGAGAAAGCTTGTTGTATCCGGGCTCGCTTTGCCGCATAGTCGACAGGCCCCGCGGAGGCCAGCCTGTTGATTCGTGCCTTTTCCTGGATCCTGCTTTCTGCACGGTTGCTGAAGCTCGAGTGCGACCGTGAACTAGCGTCGGAGACCTTGTTCCGGGAGCTTGCGGTAGTAGCCGCGGAGACGGGCTGCCGCGGTCTAGAGCTTCTAAGAGGAGGAGATTTCATCGGGGGTGGCGACGATATATAAGCCTTCAGGCTGGCATTGTTGGTAGATATTTTAGCTGGGCTTCTGCCCTGGCCACGGGCAGAAAGTCGACTGCTCGTGCTCCCGTGACCTGGGGGGCTCCACGGACGTGTGTCAGTCTTTGGGTCTTTCTTGTTGGATGCAATCATTTTTGTCGCAAACGGAGAGGAAGAGCGAGTACTAGGAGTGGATGAGGCTGAAGAATGACTGGTGCGCTTGGAGCTGATGGGTAGGCGTGACCTCGACGGAGCTTTGGGCGTAGATTTCTCGTCTGTTTTTTCATCCGATTTCATAAATGCCATTTCATTGAACCCGACGAGCACGCTGGGAGCCGCATACCCGGCAAAGTCACTCTGAGACCGGTTGTGGACCCTGGCATGCTTTGGAGTAGCACCTATCCCGAGGTCATCCAATTGTGGGGTGACGCCGAGATACCAAGCTGTTGGAGATGATGGAGATACCTCGACATCCGACGAACTTCGGCGATGAGACCAAGATTGGGACATGAGGCTTGAGTCAGAGGTTCGGCGGGCACGACTGCGAGGATCTGAGATGCCGTATGCTATTTGAGACCCAGATTCAGTAGGAACGATCTCGCCAAAGAGCGGCTTTCGCGCTGCCTCAGCGGGCTTTGGCGGGACGATTGATATCGCAAGGTTCGTCACGGATCGCGAGGAGTTTGTGAATTCGCCAAACTGGTTCTTTGCCTTGGAAGAGCGAGCAGCTGAGGATAGCGTATTGTTTGAACGTTGATCTTCAACTGCGAACCTATTTCGCTGTGTGGTCCGTGATGGAGGCGTCTTGGTAGCTCCAGCGTATTGGTCTCTTGTAGCCTGTCCAGGTCTTATCACAGGTTGTTGTTTTTGAATCGACGAGGCAGTTGGCTTATATCGGCTAGAGACCTCGGGAGACTTGGCTTGCGGTCTGGGAGGAGTTTTTCGTGGTAGAGAACTTGGCTGCTCGCCATTGGGATCGAAACGCTTCAACAAGTCTCTGACGCTTGGCTGCTGGCTCCGAGGCACACCCTTCAGAGCAGGCGCAGGCTTTGCGCGCCCATCATTCATTGGTGCAGATACAGATCTGTACGATTGCTTTGGCGTAGTATTCAGACCAGCTATGACCGGGTACTTTGCTGTGGTACCATTGCTGTTTTGTCCCAGTAACGGCGTGGAGCTGATTCTCTGGCCAGAGGTAGGCTTGTTGGTTGTAATGCTGGTATCCAAGCCTCCTTGAAATCCCTTGTAGAAGTCGTCGGGCGAATCTACAAGATCTGCTGCCGCTCCGTTTGTGTACCCTGCTATTCCCGTTGATTGAAGACTGTTGTTTGCGAGTTCTTTGTTGTGGTCTGCTCCGCCGCGGAGGTCGGACGAGGCTCCCGAGATGTCGGTGTTCTCGTTGTTGTCATCCTGGAAAGGCTGGTGTAGGTTTGATTGCGCATAGAAGTTCTGATCTGCAGATATGCTGGAGTCCATGCTGGCAAGGCGGCATGGGCCTCTCGTATCTACCTCTGGCCGAGTCCTGGTGAAGGTATACTGCCGGATGTGTGGTTGGTCCTATAGCATCATCTTCGTTGGATAGCTTGTCAAATACAGGCAGTTACAAATGCGATTGACGAGGCCACCAAGGTTCCTGAGTTCGATAAACGTGGGATTCGATGGCTCACGGAAGTAGTGACGCAGTAATCGGCGATCTTCCTCCAGGGTCCCGGAAGGAATGAGGGATGGAGCGTCTGGTCTGTAGAGAGATGGCGTTTAGTGAGTGTGCACGTTGAGTTTATGGCGGGACTGATAAATGGTGTTCCAGCTCGCCCTTTGCATCGCAGTACGAAGAGTAGAGTGGAACAGGTGAAAGAGTGGTCGTCGATGAAGTTGTGTATGCACAGAGGTGTTGTAAGTACACGCGAGTGCTTATCCTTCCTTGGCCGCTAAAATTAACCTGCCTCAGCCAACTCAGAGGTCATGCAATTGGCCGCCCACTGGCGGCCGGAACCTGAGCCGCCGCCCGCCACAACAACAACGCCGGGACGTCGCGTCTGCCACAAGGAGACCCTTAAACAAGCGAAAAAGAAGCGCGTTGAGACATCACATGTGCCTCTATAATAATTATGAGCGTGATGCATCCACAATCGGATCAAGAGCTGGCCTTTTACTTGTGAGGAAGTTGCTTTGTTCGTGATGGCATAGCTGAGATACCTGCGCTGAGCTGCAAGACAACAATAACATTTGATCTTTCTATGGCTATATCATTTCCACACCATGGTTAGCAGGAGAAAGAGGCACAGGGCCAAGACGGTCATCGATGAAGCCGATAAGCGCCCCATACTCCCGTATTCTTCCAATGCGCCGGTTAATGTGGTTCGGCAGTCCCTGCTCTCTCGATTCTACCCCGAGGTCCTCACGTTGAGGGAGTACCTGCTGGCGAAGCTTCCCAGCAACTCTAGAGTCCGAAGGAAGAAGGTATTGAGTGCCGGCAGAAGAGGTCTTGACCAGTGCGATAAAGAAACCCGAACCACAAGTAATGAAGCAGATGGCCTTCTGGGGTCGTTTCTTGACTCAACACTGGTCGGTATACCTCATCATAGCCCACCTAGTGAGTATCGGGTGAGCAGGTGGCATTCCTTCACAAGCCAGGCAGATGTATCCGAGTTGGACATAACTGTGACCCCGTTCGACCTTGGGCACTCGCAATCTGAGGTGCGTGCATCTGGTTGAATATCTTTTGTAACCACAGCTAAAGAAAGCTTTTAGATTGTCGACTTTGCAGTATGGTTGCTCTTCAACAACAGCACAAGGGAAGGCACCTCTGTCAAACATCTTCTCTGCCAAGGATTCAGCAAAGCCCCATCTGCCGGCCGCATGGACACAGACAGTGCAGCGTTGTCAGCTATCCGGAGAATGGTACCTGTGTATCCCAACAAGCATTGCAATGAACTCAAGGTGGACCCTTGGCCGCAGGTGCTGGGCTTACTGGGGAAGGGTGGGGACCGTGTCATGATCGATTTGCTGGTGGACTGTGGGATATTTCTTGCCGTTGTTAATGGGCGTGGTAATTACTGCCAAATAAGTGGTATGTACTGGCTTGCAAGGGACATGGCAGGTTACTGAATTTAAAAGGCATGCCACTTGGAGATCTCCAAATCCTGACTCCGAAGCGAGAACTGGCGGAAGCTCAAGCCAGAGCTCAAAGGATTATACCCACTTCATTGATAGATAGGAGCCCCTCAAGCATAGCTTTCCTGCGGAGCAAAATCCTTTATGCACGGCCAACACTGAACTCTAGAGGCGCTGTGACATTCGGCCTGCGCCATATTCGTAAGATGGTTGGTCTGAACTTTGATAAACTACGCTGACTGATTGAGATGTCCTGAACCGTTATTCATATAGTTCCAAGTCAGCCTCTTTGGAAGAAGGATCTCCTGTCATTCATCCAAACACGATGCAAGTCATGAAGTACATATTTCCCAAGCAATTTGGCCTTCACAATGTCTTTAATTCTGTTGTTGATTTTCGCGAGACCGTCCACCCGTTCAAGGATTATACTCTGCGTGAGGACGAGATCCGCAGGCTGCCTCCAAATCACAAGGGCGCATCTACCACTAGAATTCCCAGACGACTGAGAGGGTCATTGGTAAACCTTGTGCAGAAGCTGCAGATATTGCATGAAAGATGCCCTTATGGTCAGATGATTTCTTATTACTGTCCATTGAAGGTAAGAGCTATTCTACTCTGTCAATAGACAGGGCTTATATTGTTTCATAGGCACTTGCAACTTTCCCGACGCCGTCGACCTCTGATGCTTCACGTAGGTTTCAAACCCAGAAATCAACGCCAGGAAGCCATATTGGAACTGGCCCCACGCCGACCCGTCTCCCCAAGAAGCAGAAAAATGAGAGCATCATGGACCTTGCTAGCCCTAGTGCAAATGTGTCTGCATTCTGCCGTGCTGTGCTAGGAAGAGTGATCCCGGACGAGTTCTTGGGGATTGGCGAGGACCAGGTGCACAATAAACAAGTGCTAATGAAGAATGTGGACCGATTCGTTGACCTGAGGAGGTTCGAGACGCTCTCTCTCCATGATGCGGTGCAGGGAATGAAGGTACCCATGACCCTTCCTATGAATTACGAATTATACTGACAGCCAAGATTTCCGCCATTCCGTGGCTCGACTGCGGCAGCTCCGAGAACGTCAAGGGCTCACAATCAGACACCCGCAAGCGATGGGAAATGTTTTACGAGTTTATGTATTACATATTTGACTCCTTGATCATACCCTTGATTCGATGCAATTTCCATGTGACAGAATCTGGCATACACCGCTATCGAATGTTATTCTTCCGACAGGACGTTTGGCGCAATCTGGCTGAGCCGGCGATGGCATCACTAAAACATGCAATGTTTGAAGAAGTAGATATAAACGTTGCCAAATCAGTATTGGACTCTCGTACCATCGGCTTCAGCCATATTAGGCTCCTACCAAAGGAAAAGGGCGTCAGACCAATACTAAATCTTCGACGACGGCAGGTTCGGCGGGACTCGAAGAGGGTTCTTGGGCCTAGTATTAACTCGACATTGGCTCCGGTGTATAATATGTTGACTTTTGAAAAGGTATGTACTGACAATCATTCCTGGATGACACTAACACGGGCAGAACCTATCGCCCGCAAAGTTCGGTTCTACTCTCTTCTCTGTCGGCGACCTGTACAATAAAATCAAGGTGTTTGCGGAAGCAATCAAACCCACAGGACATCCCCTGTACTTTTGCAAAGTTGACGTGCAAGCGGCGTTTGACACAATACCTCAGACAGCTGTCATTAAGCTAATATCTGCCTTGCCAACGAGCGAGGACTATCAAATATCCAAACACGTCGAGGTAAAGCCGGGAGATGGGTATCGGCATGGGCAGTCGAAACCGATTCGAAAATGGACTTCTCTGGCCTGGGCGACAGATGATCGCCAACCGTTTGACTTGAAAATGTGCCAGAAGATGGCCAATGGCAAGCATACCGTGTTCACTGAAAACCTTGCGGTTCAGAGCCATAGTAAAGACCAGCTTCTGTCTCTGCTGTCCGAACATGTCCAGAGAAATTTGGTCAAGATTGGGAAGAAATTCTACCGGCAAAAGAAGGGGATTCCCCAGGGATCGGTGATATCCTCATTATTGTGTAACTACTTCTACGCCGACTTGGAGGCGAAGCACCTATCGTTCCTTAGCCCAGATGGGAGTTTGCTACTCAGGCTCATAGACGATTTCCTACTAATCACGATTTATCCCGAGCACGCCAGACGGTTTATCCAGACGATGCATGACGGGCTTCCTGATTACGGGGTTTCTGTCAACCCTGAAAAGACCCTCGTCAACTTTGAGACATCCATCAATGGCCACAAAGTCAAGCGACTGGTCAAGGGCCAAGAGTTCCCGTACTGCGGGACGTTTATCAACACGAATACCCTGCATATAACCAAAGATCGAGAGAGATACAAGGATCTGGCAGTTGTCGACTCTCTGACGGTTGAGTTTTCAAAGACTCCAGGCAAGACCTTCCACCGAAAAGTTCTCAACTCGTTCAAGATACAGTGCCATGCCATGTTTATGGATACAACCTTTAACTCGCCGACAGTTGTTGCAAGAAACATATTTGAGAGCTTCGTTGAGTCTGCGAACAAAATGTGTGCATACAGCAGATGCCTTCCAACCCAGAAGCAGCCCAGCGCAGATATTACCATTCGAACGATTGGAGGTCTAGTAGATCTAGCCTTTGTACTGATCAAGAGCAAGGAGAAGATTCCAAAGAATCCAGGTTATCGATGCGCGATATCCAAGACGGAGATTAGATGGCTTGCTCTACGAGCATTTCACAGCGTCTTGAGGCATCGACAGAGCAAGTACAGAGAGGAGCTGCTGTGGTTGGATGGTGAGTTGCTGCACTTGACAGGTAGAAAGGGTTGAGCGAACTACTTTGGGCGTCGGAGGGTGCGGCAGCGGCATGGGCGGCGGATGCGGAGGCATGGACAACCTTTAATGTATAATGCAATCACCTGAGCATGCGACGAGCTATGAAAGAGACGCATCATCAAATAATATATCCCCTACAGCCAATCTTGATAATGTATCCCTTCGCCGAGCATTGGCCACAAACCGGTTTTCATCCTTTGCATGGCTCGGCGCGCTCTCTGGCCTCGTCACCACTCGACGATCCGGCGCGAACAGCCGTCCGAAACTGTAAACAATTAACTCTGGACGATCCGGCGCGAGTAGCCTGTCGCGTGTTGACTATATTTCCCCACAGATGATCTGCCGCGAACACTCTAAATCCCCGCAATCTAATTATGAAACTTCGGAAAATCCACAGCATTTCGCACCAATAACTACATCAACTCTATAGTATGGCAGTCACACGGCACTCTCCATTTATCCGGCCAACTCTATTATATAGGGTTGACATTTCCCATTTAAATGCAGCAAGACAATCATCATGAAGATCGCAACTATCCTCGCTTTGGCCGGCACCGCTGCAGCGCACGGCTACGTTTCCGGCATCGTCGCAGACGGCGTCGCTACTGAAGGATGGCAAGTCTCCTACTGGTATGACTTTGTGAACGGTGTTCCCGTTCCCGAGACTCCAGGATGGTACGAAGAGGCGTTGGACCTTGGATTCGTCCCTCCTAGTGAATACCAGTATGTCTTTCGTGTCAAACGAAGTGCAGACTAACAAAAACAGAGACCCCAACATAGCCTGCCACAAGAATGCAGTCAACGCGAACGTCTCGGCGACAGTCGCTGCGGGCGGAACTGTCAAGTTTCAGTGGACTGAGTGGCCGCACAACATCGGCCCCGTCTTGACCTACGTTGCGAACTGTGGGGGAGACTGCAAAGATGCGGACAAGAACGCTCTCAAGTTTGTCAAGATTGATGAGTCTGGGATCGACCTCTCCACCCAAGTCTGGGCTGCTGGCAAGCTGATGGCTGATGGCGATGCGTGGACTACGACCGTGCCAGCGTCCCTTGCTCCAGGTATGCGTCTTTAGCCAGTTCCTTCCGCCAGCATCTGCTAACAATGATAGGCCACTACGTCTTCCGCCACGAAATCATCGCATGCCACGGCTGCTCGTCGCTCAATGGCGCGCAGAACTACCCCTTCTGCGTCAACATTGACGTGACGGGTTCTGGCACAGCAAACCCAGAGGGAACTCTTGCTTCCAGCCTCTACGACCAGAATGATCCAGGAATCTTCTTCAACCCGTATGTCACGGTGACAAGTTATGAAATTCCGGGACCTGCTTTGTGGACAGGCAATTAGGTCAAGTTGGCTATTCCTAGGCCTGCTCTGTGGACGGAGAGGTTCTGTCCGTTGACAGATGTATATATTCATGCACATACTATATATATATGCTCGAGAGAGCCTGCACATACTATATATACCCGAGAGACTGCATATACCATATATACTCGAGAATGCATATACAAACTTCTATTCCATCTCGTACCAAAACTTTAGTCCATGCAGATCACGTAAACTCTTCAACGCCTCTGGTGTCTGATCTGGCCAGTTTTCCCCAATCACCTTCAGCACCTCGTCAAACATGATCTTATATCCCGCCGGCGTTAAATGGAGGCCTGAGATATTAGCATCGCCACTTGGAAAAAGAACACAAACGTACCGTCATCTAATAGCGATTTCAAAACATCACTGAAGCCCGCAGCAATGGACCCTGGCATCGGAACCCCATCTTCATGGTACCCTCCAACCCATCCAGCCTTTGCCATGAAGACACTCCAGAGATCGACAACTGGCGTCCCCGTCTCTTTACCCACCTTTGTCACAGCCTCTGCATAAAGCGCAGTGTTACGGTTGTATCTCTTCACTTCCGTATACCCGTTCTTCACGTCTTCCCCGGCAATGAACGTCTCCTCGATCGGCGGAGGCGCTATGAGGATTATTCGGGGCGGCGGATCGTGCGCAGCAATCAGGGGATGCGAGATCAGATCTCTAAGATTCTGAGCAAAGTCCGGGATGGGCACGTACTGTGTGTCCACAAGAGGCGGGCCAAGATTGGAGTCATTGGCGCCAAAGAAGATGGCGAGGAACCGGATGCGGGCTTGGGAAGGGGCCGGCAGTATGGCAGGTAGGATTTCCACTGCATTATTTGTGTTGTAGCCGCTACGACAGATTGTGAGTCAAAGTCATTTCTATCTGGGAAGGGAATATAGGCTACCCGAATCCGCGGTTTATCACATCCAGCTTCAACATATAGGCTGGGAGTACATTAGCCTTGAAGATACAGGGGACGCTTTACCGTACCATTTTGCAGGGCAGAGGCAAACGCAAATCCGTGCTCCTGGTCGTTGGATTTCTCGGTGATGCTGTCCCCTGCAACAGCGTCAGTTTGAGCTGGTGACAGGGTTCACGTTCTATACCGAAGAGGAGGAACTGATCGAGAGGGCCAACGGGGAGTTGGCTTGGCATTTTGTATTGCTATGGTGGTAATTCATACAGGAAAGCGATGAATGTCAAAATCAATGCACTATATTCCCAGGATGAGAACAACATGCCGTTTTGATGACAAACATCGTGAACCCCGCCAAGTTATTGCGAATCCCACTATGGGGAACTCATTGATGTGCATGGCGTATTATTCCCACCAATCGCTGCTTCCTGTCCCGACCTCCAACCCAGCCACAACCGCCACGACTCTAGCGTCGTCTGACATCTCGCTCTCGTTCCGTAAATGGCAATTGTGGCACAGCCTAACAAATGCCTGTAGGATTCGACATCCACACAGTGGACCTAACATCAACCTAAACAGGCCTTCAGAATGCTTATCCATATTCAAAGGATGAGACATGGGTCCGGTAAAGCTTGTTCCTTCTCGCATTCGCTCCCTAATGGGAAATAATAGTCGCTGCACCGCCTAATACCGATGACCGAAACTCACCGTTATATCGAAGGCTGACGCGTAAGTATGATCTCTTTATGATTTTTCGAGTATATATAAATCGGCCGCCATGGCACATTTCTCTACATCTCGCGCGCTCCTTCTCAGACTCTCACTACAATGTATTCATCAAGAGTTACCGACCCGAAATCTCTCGTTATAGCTTCCCTCGCCATCTATGTCCTTCTCTTTCAACCCGTCTCGTACTGTCTCTGGAAGCATGGGAAACGAGGCATTCTTGGTTGGATGGCCGTTCACGGCCTCTGCGTTATTCGCATCGTCGGAAACGCCGTGGAACTTAACGCCTACAACAATAATTCTACTGGGGGGCTTGCGACTATAATTCTTCAGAGCGTTGGGCTGTCGCCTCTGCTTCTGGGTGCAGTTGGGATTCTCCATGAAGCGTCAGTCGACACTCTCCCCACATCTACCACTGTCTAACATATGTTAGGAGACGCGCCCGCGATCCCAGACTCAATCACAAATTTGAATGGTTTCTTGTCATCCAATTCCACCTCACCATCATCGTAGCGATGGTCTTGATAATTATTGGCATTGTGAAGTTGCTGGATGGGGCTTCCGTTGGGACAGTGCTGATGAAAGTTGGCATGGGAGTGGCTCTGGCCTGTTGGGTCGTCCTTGCAATTTGGACTCTGCTGTCATTCCGATTGTCCCCAGAATACACTGCTGTTGGGGTGCCCGCTGATGGCACAAAGGTTGGTAAAATATCCGCCCTACCTCGAATATTACTGACAGACGACAGTTACTCCAAGGGGTTGCGGCAGCCCTTCCATTCATCGCACTCCGAGAAATATTTGCTGCAGGCTCATCCTACGGGCCATCGTCCAGCTTCACCTCGTCCCTTGCGGTCAAGATTTGCCTTAGTGTCGTTCCAGAGATGCTCGCCATCATCATCCTCTCCGTTGCAGGGATACGCACACGAGGTATCGCAAATAATTTTTAGAGAACAACGAAATGAATTTTGGAGGAACGGGATTGAGATATTTAATTACTAGCTGTTTGCATAAATAAAACTATTGCCAAAGATTGAACGTAGAGTCGTTCTGTGGGGCTTAATCCCTGTCACTCGCGGCTGACGCGGCCGCCCGCCGTCATCAGGTATTAAATCAACGCTCATCCAACGTCTCAGGATACACGATCAAAACCATGTCAGATTTCTCATCACAAGTTAGTCGCAGCGCTAGCCCACCCCGAGGGGATACTGATCAATTCGTCCATTGGCGGCCAGAAGTTGGCGCCGCTAACCCTCCTTCACGATTATACCATAAGAAGTCGAGATATGGTTGCCAGCAATGCCGAGCGCGGCGCGTCAAAGTATAGTTTGCATTCATAGTGTCAAGTAGTTATGGTATGCCTAACTTGCCACAGTGTGACGAAGTCCACCCTCTATGCGGAAGCTGCCAGCGGCACAAGGTTTCTTGCAATTATGCAAGGCTTGGACCAAGCAGATCAAGTGAAAGCTTGGCCTCTACCTCCAGGGGTAAGACAGCCAACGTCGCAACAACAAATACAAAAGAAACTCTCGACGCTAGAACTCGGCGGATGCTAGAGCTCAAGCTCCTCTACCTGTACATGACTAACACTGGATGGACCGTTTCCGTCCCATCGAGTGGGCCTTCTAGCGAAAGATCGCGGGAAATATGGGTCACTGAGATGCCTGGCCTTGCACTAAAGCACGACTCGCTCTTACATGCCATCTACTGCATAACTGCGATGCATCTCTCCAAGATGGAACCTCTAAACGTTGAGGCTTTGGAAGCATGCAACACCTATTTCGGCCTCACCATCAAAACTCACCGGCAAGAAGTTAGCCAGCTTAACAAAGACAATGCGGATGCAGCACTTCTTACAGCGTCAATAATTCGTCTCTGTGCTCTCGTCATATTACAAGACAGGGAGCTGACTCCATACAAGCCTCCTACGGAGTGGCTTTTAATGACAAAGGAAGCTGGATTCGTATTCGTCGAGGCATATCCATACGTCAAGGATGACCAGTCGTCGCTATCAAGGGAAATCTTGGAGAATAATCAAGAATTAACTGATAACGGAGCCGTTTTCGCAGGAACGAAACCGTGGGAGCTTGAGTCTGCCTTTGGCGCGGTATTCGCAGGCAAGAAACCGTTGGAACTTGTGGCCGAGAATACAAAAAGTCTGGACCACCTGCTCGAGCGAGACCAGGACCACGAACGGGATGAGCCCTGGAATGCAGATATTGAAGAGGTGTATAAGAAGATTATTATGTTTATTGGCACCACGAAGAGCGCAGTTGATGCTAAGAAGAACTCTGGGGATGTTCTGCGGCTGCTGATCTTGTTTCCGATCCTCGCCCCGAAGTTATTTATCGATTTAGTTAGTGACCAGCAGCCGCGGGCGTTGGTTTTGCTCGCGCATTTCTTTGCTATTCTCGTGACGTACAGGGAGGTTTGGTGGATTGGCGATATAGGGCGGAGGGAGATTAAGGGGATTCAGTCGGTACTGACGGCTAGATGGCACAAGTATATGGAATGGCCGCTAGAGGTGGTACAGGAGGGGTCAGTGACGGAGCTGAGAAACTACCCGATGCTGAATTCTTTGAATTTGGGTTCCAAGAATCCGCCATTCTCGTAGCAAAGTTAATCGAGGCCAGCCGGGGCATAGTTGTGCCGATTAATCGTGATGCGATGCATGTTACACGAGGCGCAGCAACTCCGACGACGACGAGTATCATCCCAAAGTTGGGACTCACCTTTTGCATATGGAAATTAAATCTTCTACATGCCAAATACTTTGACTACGAACTTTTTGGCTCATCTAAAATGTTTCGAAAGGCGCTCAAAAAATTTGGCAATAAACGTGACAGCCTTGTCTCTGTGCCTCCAGCTACGGGTCAGGACCAAGCACTCATAGCGGGACCGTCAACGGATAAAACAATTGCAGAGGTTTTTCGCTCCCGAGGAGATGTTAGATCGCAAGCTGGTAATTATAATGGAGCTGTTGTGATGTACGATGAGGCACTGGCTGCCATCCCGAACGATACAGCTCTCCTGCTCAGCCGGTCTTTTGCCCATGCGATGTCAACGCCCCCAAATCTAGACCTAGCTCTCAAAGACGCAAATACTGCAATCCAGATTGATGCTCGGAACTGGCAAGCCTGGCAGCAAGTGGGAGAGACACGATTGAAAATGGGATATATCGCCGTAGCAACAGAGGCCTTGGAGAATGCACTCCGCCTTGCCAACGGCTATGATAAGGTTACAGTGCAAAGGGCTCTAACAGAAGCTCGATCTCGATTACCACCACCCGTCACTCTTCCTAGTCAGCACACAGGTAGGCCATGCTGTAGAGCTTGGTTTAAAAGCTAACCATTTCAAGCACTTCCTTCGCGGCCTGCGCTGCCAGCTCTAGCTCCAGCTGCCACACCTTATCTAGCTCCAGCTGGTCCATCTTATGCAGCTCTTCCAGCTGCCCAAGCTCCTTTAGCGCCCGGGGCACCTAAACCTATTTGGAGTTCTCCAGCCGCTCCAGCTCCCGCTTCCCGAGCTCCTCCAGCTGCCCGAGCTCCTCCGGCCGCCCCTACCCCCCCGGCGGCGAGAACCCCCACGGTTGTCCCTCCCTCTCCAGCTACTCGAGCTACTCCGGATCTTCGACCTCGAGCCACCCCTTATTCCTCGACCGCTCGAGCTCCTCCAACTACAGTAGCCTCCATAGACCCCCTAGAAGATTTTTTTAACCCGTCTAGAAATCAGTCTGAAGCACCTCCCGGATACACCCCAAGCCTCAACAATCCTGATCCGGCCGTGAGAATTCTCTCGCAACAGGCAATCGGGACTAAATTAAGAGCGTTTGAGACTACGCTAAGAGGGAGAAATAGGGGCTCGATTTCAATTAAACCTTATACTGGCGATGGATACGTCGATGCTGTACAGCTGGTTTACAATGGGTTGACCCAAGGCGACCTGACGAATAGAGAGCTTGGGACGCAAACTCAGACGTATCTCCACTCTAGCTTCTGTATGTTGAAATTTTTCGACAGTTGTGCACTTAACTAACTCTTCCTAGCGACGATGACTTTCAACGGGATTGATTTCCCGAGCAACACATTTCTTATTAATGACTGTGAAAGTTCCCCTTTCTACGAAGGTAAGATGCCTGGAACGGTTACCATCACTGGATACTCCAAAGAGTACCGTGTCCACCAGCTGTCACTGAATCCGAGATTTAATATTACTCTTGAAGCAAGTGGCGCCCTTCCAGGAGCTTCGTTCGACAAGATCGTGCAGAGAATATCGACGCTGCAACTACTCGGGACCTCTGAAGACAGCGAACTTCTCGGACAGCTGCTTGGCCTATCTCAGGTGGATATCTTACGGTTGGGCTTTCATCCAACAGGTGGCAACAGGCAGAAACAAATCGACACCATCTGCATGAAATTGAGTGGTAGTTTATATGACGCGCCAAACCGGTTTATCGACTTTAGCAAGGCTAGAAATATCAGCAACAATACTCTCGGTAGTGCTGCTCAAGGAATCGTCCTTCAGAACTTCCTTTACCAGATTCTGCTCGGAGCGGAGTTGCTTGTGCGGCTGCGGAAGGAACCGCTGACAACCAACAACAGCGGCATCATGACCGACGCCATATCTGCATTGGTCATTCTAAGCGCGCTATGGATGCAGAATGTATCCATACACACCGCAGCAGTTTCCATCGGCGCTCCATTGACAGCAAACACAAAGTACACGCTCTATTCTATAAACAGCCAGAGGCAGATAGAGGGCCTCGTTCGCTTTGGAGAAGCGCTCTCTTGGCCATATATGGACGAGGCGAGAGCATACATTGAGAATGTATATCGTGACCTTGCGACTGGGACTGCAGGCGTAGGATTTGACATTTGCGACTGGCTATTTGGCCTTGTCCTCCCAGGAAAGACATTCCGCCACAGAATCATGTGCTGTCTCGTGTATGCCTCGCCTTCGGTGCGATCCATCAACGCCTCCCCTTTCTGGGACAGCGGCATCGTCGTGCAGAACAAGAGCTACTGGCCAAAGCGGACGGTTGTAGGGAGGGTGCTTGGTGGGCTGAACAACCCGAAGAGTGTGTGTGGGTGGATTGGGCCAGTTCCTGCACCGCAAGGCTGGACAACGTCAGACTGGATCAAAATCAATGCCCGTCCTGTCGACGTTCCCATTCCAGTCAGCACGTCGCAGCTGCAACTCACCCTCGATGGTCTTGGGTTGGCAGATCCAGACGCGAACGAAACGCCAGAAGCAGCGTTGGAGAGCATCACTGACATCGGGCAATGGATACAGGCTCTTGGCCCGTCGCCGGCAGCGGCTGGGAGCGGTGTTAAAAATGTTGAATTCAAAGCCCTGCGCCTCACCGAGGTAGCTGGCGCGACTGCGGCCAAGGAATATCGTGCTACGATTGACTTTGCTATCAACAATGTTCCCGTAGGCTACGTCCTCTACTCGAACCCACTCTTTGTATGCGCACCGCCTTGCGTCGGGACTCACCTCATGCACCGGCGCCAAGCTGTCAAGTATCTCGGCAGCGTGGTCAAAGTGGCAGACCTGAAAGGTGCGTATCCGCCGACAGACAAGCTGGTCATCATTGATGCCCAAGGGGCGGGCGAGCAGGTGGTTGCGCGGGCGTGGTGTGCTGAGCGAGCGAGGAATGCCATTGTTAGGAAGGGTTTAGATTGTTGTTTTTCATGTGCTGTGAATGTGGCGAACAAGGCTACGGGGTTGGGATTTCATGTTCTTATTTGGGGTTACGGGGTGAGGGAGCATGATCCGTTTTGTGCGTCTGTAGGGAATTCTTGTAACCTCAGTTGCTGTCTTTCTCTTCTTTGCCTTTAGTTCGCATGTAGAAACTTCCCGTGACCTCAGTTACTGAAAAGCTCGCCTGCGGTGTTGGTTCCCAGCGAATTTTGGCCGCTTCTTTGTTGATATATCCACTCACTACATTCAACTTCACACAAACCCATCCATCAAGTACACATCCCGACTACCAACATCCCGTCAACCAAAGATATGCCTGACGATAAGAAAACCAAGACGGGTCTAGCTGATGCTCCTCAGGGTAGGTTTATTTCTAAACTAAAGTGCAAGGACCTATTGATAACAGAAACAATAGACCAGAAGCCACGCTCTCACAAGTATACGATCCGCGAGCTCCGTACCAAAGTTAAGGAACTCGAGCATGAGGTTATGGAGTCCAAAGAAAATGCTCTACTTATTCAATGCAAGTACGAGGAGCTCCTCGCCCGAGTAGCTCGCCTCGTCCCAGACTATGCCACCGAAACTGCGGTTCAGACTGGACACCAAGACATGGTTGCCACGATCAAGAGCCAGGCTAAGACAGCATGGAAGGATGCGGAATTAAAGGCCAGTGGTGGTCAAGATGCCGACTCCGAATAGGTTTCTGCCTTGGTACGTTCTTCATACCCCATTTGACTTGCATCGGTTCTGATTTATAGAAGCTCTGTACCTGCGCGCTTCGTCTGTCCCGACGTGCGGATGATCGATTTACTTGTAAGTGCCTCATCCCTCGTTGGTTTCGCATTGATGCTGACTTTTAGGCCTGGTCTGATGCTTTGATCTGGCTGTAGATGAGAGAATGAAATGCCGTTTCGATAATACGTTTACATTGAATGTGACACTGTGAGAACTGATTACTGTATTACGACATTGGGAAATTGTCTTTGATTATGATATGTAATAGCTATTCTGCGCTCGAGTTTTGAAGTTGAATGGAGCCCTGATCTGTATGTGTGTGAAATCCACCACGGACAACCAGCCAAATACTGATATATAGAAGGGTATCCTGCAGAAACGACCGCAATGCACAACGAAGAGCGAAAAAAAATGAACGCATCTGGCATCGGACGAGGGGTACTCTAGAGAAGCCGCCGCGACGCGCACACGAAGAGTAAATGAAATGAACGCATCAAACGTCAGACGAGGGCTGGAACTACAATTCGGATTAGAACGGATGCAAGTCGGAATATAGGATGGCAAACTTACCAGCGGGAGCCAGACCGACGAAAGTCGAGATTGGGATTCTGTGCACGCAAAGGACGGCCGAATCGACATCAGACCAGATCAGCCCCGGGACGAGGATCATAGCTATAAGTCGGATTAGAACAAGTCGAATCATGGTATGGTGGGCAAACCGACGTTGATCGATGCGCCGAATACCTAGTCGTTGTGACCAAACCTTGAGCTTTGCTCAAGGTTTGGTCACAACGATTATCCCATATTAATTTCTAAGGTTGTAGTTGTGTAAATAGAGCACGGATATACATTTAAATATCTCAACAACCTTAATAGCTACAGCCTTAAAAAGCGACTCATTTTCTTCGCACGCATCAAAAGTATCTCCCTTGTTGATTTTAGACTTTTCCAACTGTAGGTTCTTTGGGCGCAATTGATTTCATGAATATCTTAACAACCATAATAGCTACAGCCTTGAAAAGCGACTCATTTTCCTCGCACGCATCAATAGTATATTATAGGTAATTTTTATATTTACGTTACAAGTTCGTTGCATTACTATAGTATGATTATAGGGAGGTATAGTACGTATCGTATAGTGT
The DNA here is from genome assembly GCA_001630595.1 of Pseudogymnoascus sp. BL308. Classification (NCBI taxonomy): domain Eukaryota; kingdom Fungi; phylum Ascomycota; class Leotiomycetes; order Thelebolales; family Thelebolaceae; genus Pseudogymnoascus; species Pseudogymnoascus sp. BL308. Next base: position 8,554 of record LMYD01000196.1, on the reverse strand, counting down.
AAAGTAGATGTAGGGATAGGCTCGTTAGTACACGGATAAGTGCACGGGTGCAAGGGAGGATACACGGGTGCAAGGGAGGGTACACGGGTGCAAGGGAGGGGTGCGCGGGTACGCGGGTACAAGGAACAGGTACGCGGGTGCGAGGGATGGGTGCGCGGGTACAAGGAACAGGTACGCGGGTGCAAGGGATGGGTGCGCGGGTACAAGGGATGGGTACACGGGTGTAAGGGAGGGTACACGGGTGTAAGGGAGGGGTGCGTGGGTACGCGGGTATAAGGAACAGGTACGCGGGTGCAAGGGATGGGTGCGCGGGATATAACCATGGGAATGTATAGACACTAGAGCCTAGCGTTCCTGCCTAGACATATCCTAGTACCTATACATCTACTCTAAGAACTATAATATAATAAAATGAAGTTTAAATATATGCAAATAATATCAATCATAGGTCGTTAGAGATAACAACGGCAAATATTTGTTTAGGATAAGGTAGGGGTGTATTTCACAATTAAGAGTTAAAGAGGAATAGGGCAATTAAGGGAGAAATGAGAACGATGGGTGTAATGATAACAAGTACATTAGGCGTTTAAAATAAAATTTAGAGGGTTTGTCTACATAAACGTAGATACATTTTTAGGTTTAATGATGCATTTAGAGTTAGTAACATGAGATTAGCACAAGTAGTTAGTAGAGGATAGGTTATATTAGGATAGTAGGGTAAGGATTACATTCTAGTAAAGCCTAGCTATAGCTACCCTAACAGGACACCTAGTGGAATTAGAGACCTTTGGAATTAGAGAATTTGTCACGTGACTTTCTAGAATGAAAACGTGCCCCTAGGGCCCTAGGGTAGGGAGAGGAGGGGTAGCTAGGCTAGAGATTACGTCTAGAGGTGTCTAGAGGTTCTAGGAAGGAAAGGGGGAGATTATAGAGGGGTTTTCGTTTTAGAGTTAGGACTCGTAGACTTTTTTTTTCTAGAGCGTTCTAGGCTCTAAAGCTAGGGGGGTAGCCTAAGGCCTAGAGAGCCTTTCTAAGGTCTTAGGAGAAGAGTAGAGGTAGAAGGGAAAAAGTTAGAGGGATTTTCATGTAACCCTAGAATATAGAGTAAGGATTCGTAGTTTTTTTTTTCTACTACTATAGTAGGTTCTATAGCTAGAGAGGTAGTATAAGGTAAGAGAAGTCTTTATAAGGTCTTAAGACATCTTTAGTATTAGTCTAAGTTAAGTTTTAGAGGTAATGAAATCTAGCCTAGGGTTAGACCTAGGATTCGTAGAAGTTTTTTTTCTACTAAACTTCTAGTACTAAGCTCTAATAGGTAGAGAAGTACTCTAGAACTTATTATAAGGTCTTTAGACATCTATAGGACTAGGTCTAGAGAAGTTTCTAGTACTAGAAGTTTATTTTCTAGAGGTGGAATCAGAGAATTCTAGAGGTGGAATTAGAGAATTCTAGAGGTGGAATTAGAGAATTCTAGAGGAAAAATGAGAGAAAAGAGTAGGAACTAAAAGGGCTATAAGCTATAACTATAATATTAGACTAGCTCCTATTTAAGTTAAGGCTGTAATCTTAGGGCTAGGAGCAGTTTATTAGCCAATTAGAACCTTAGTCAGAAAGCGACTAGGGTCTAGGGAGCGCTTTTCATTTTAGGCTAGGGGCAGTTTTTAGATTTCCATATAAAAGCGCTATTGAAGCTCTCAAACTTAGGCATATATATATAAGCGCTATTACAATGTCATACCTAGTTTAAGAAACTCAAATACCAAGGTTAGTGGTGTCGTTAGGGTTGTGATGTTATCGTTGTAGTTAGGGTTAGGGTTATTATAAGGTAAGATTAGCAGTCGGATGAGAGTACAAGTAATTAGACAAACAACAAAAGAAGCAACTAAGAATGCCACAGGAGGAAAATAGGAGTAAGAGCATAAGGATGAATAGAGTATATTAGAATGTTTCCTAGTATTTAGTATATGATTAGAAAATAACTAGTACGATATTTAAAATGGATCGTTTTATTCATTTGCCTAATTTCCGTGTCATTGTTTGCAAAGAGTGTAAATATGCCGTATTGCCTAGTCATATCAACACACATTTCGTAGGGAAACCACATAATTTTGATGTGGACGAGTGCCGTAGGATTACAGATGAAGTGGCGGAAGTCAATGGGTTGATCACAAACGAGGAGGTTTTACGTTGAAGTGAGTTCCCATTCCCAGCAGCCACTAGCAAGCCGATAGAAGGATTAGTAGCACTAAAGAGAGGTATGTTGTAGTGTATGTTTAAGAGCACAAACGGGGCATGTGGGTATGTGTGTGGCACAGTAAGCTAGATGAGAGCACATTGCATGAAACAGCACGCATAGAAGAGCAAACAGAATGGAAGACCTAAGAAGGACAAGCAACAGGATGTGCCGTGGAGAAGTGGCGTCCATTGCCAGCGATTTTTTGCACAAGGGCCTAAATCCTGGTTTTTTGAGGTCTAAGGGAAGGAGAGTCAGCTAAGTCCATAGGAGATGCGATCACGTACACACCAATTCTGCACCGCTAGGCGTGAGATGGAAGCTGCATTCCGCAGGGCCGAAGAGAAGGAGCGCTAGGAGATCAAGGAGGCCGACGAACATCGTGAGCCTAACCTATGGTTACGCCACGTAAGATGGGCGGCCCATTTAGCAGGATTAGACCAAGGCGAAATCCGAGAATGGGTGGAGATGCCTAACGACGACGAGCTAGAATTACAAACGGTGTGTAAGGCGTTTGATTAGATGATCTGAGAGGCATAATATATCATAGTACAAGAGGTGGTTGGTTAGGCGGCATTATTTGAGGTGCATTAGAAGGAGGTCACGTAAGAAGCGCAAATGCCATTTGACAGTTAGATGGACATCACCATAGTTCGTAGTTATACGTAGATATGGCGACAGTTGTTATGTTATGTGTTCCGTGCGGAGGGAGAGGAGCCTAAGGACTAGCTAGCATATAAATTAACAGAGCGGCAAAAGATTAGTATGTGCAGGTTGCAGGACGTTATTTAAGAGTTCTAGGGTTAGAAGAATGAGCAATCATCCGTTGTATTAGGTAAGGAGGGCGAAGGCGCAGTCATAGACTAAGGAGAAGAGGGGGAGTTAGGGGAGGGAATGGAATTTAGGAGGCAGTTAGGGAACGGCGAAGGCGCAGTCACAGACTAAGGAGAAGAGGGGGAGTCGGAGGAGGAGATTGCATTCATGAGGCAGATCCAAAGAGAGGTGTTGTGATTTTGCATTAATTTGTTAAATCATCCGTTACAAGACAACGAATATAAGAGTGTCATCATTAGTAGGTTAGCAGTATTAGGCATCTGTGATGATGATGGGTAGTTGAATGTAGAGGATTACACGTCTAAGTATTCTGTGGTTGCCAAGTTAGCACGAATGATGGTTGTACACGAGGGATATGAGTAGTGGCAGGAAGAGATTAAGAGGAAGACGGAGGCAAACGAGAGGTAGGGGTTAGGGTTGACGGCCGACTAGATTAGAGAGGCGGCGCAAAGTTATTTCCATTACATCTAGCGATTAACGTATTAGTTCATGACGATGGCCCATGACGGACGGGATCCCACGCCAATGTAGTGGATTTACAAGGCGCGTTCGTACGGGTTCAAGATCTGGTATACCACGACGGCTGAGGGTTGTATCTAGTGGGTAGGGGATAGCATTTTGTATTAGTAGATCTGGTTTAACATAGGCTAGGTCCGTTTAATGGTTTAGGGGTTAGTGTAGGAGGCACGGGAGGAGTTGTTTAGGAAGTTAATGATGATGGATAGCAGTAATGGGTTTGCTAGCGTACTTACTAACGCGCCACCCATCGATTAGGATCACATGGTGGATAATCCATCTAAGAGTCGAGTCGGGTAGTCGTTTTTGGATGACGAACGTAGTTGATTTGCCGTGGACGGACAGTAGTAGTTATACGAGCAGATGTATTACAAGTAGCGTTTATAGGAGTAGTTCACGGACTAAGGCGAGGGTAGCAGCTCACAGATTAGTGCCTAGGCCGCCATGACATACTAGGAAGGGGTGGGGTGATTTTAGGAGTTGTTGTTAATATTAATGTAGTTTTAAGGTGGATTGCCTAGCTATGCAACCGAAATATTAGGGGCACGATGGAAGAATATAGGGCAGGGAGGGATCTACAACATATTCATTAAGGATGGATTAGTGGCGTTCGTCGTAGCATACCATAAGGGGTATTAGAGTAGTAGGAACATTAAGATCATCCATCGATATATGCCCTAGGAGGTGGGGGAGTTGTTAGTGTATTATTTGTAGTTAGTGTTGCCATTCCATGAGAGGTTGTAGTTTGCAGCAACTAGAAGGTGGTGCAGCAGTCCATTTTTATGGGGTGATAGCAAGAAGAAGGATCATTGACAGTAGACGGGTCTTAAGAGGCGACCACGGGAGAGAGATGGGGAGAGGGGTCACGAAATAAGGCGGGAGAGGGGAAATGGGGAGGGGGGTCACGGAATAGGGTAGGAGACAAGAGAAGAAACGCCGTTAGCCCATTCACGTTAGTCCCACGATTAGACGTTAGAAAGGATGAGAAAAATCATGCAAAGTGCAAGCGAGCGTTAGATTAAGGAGAAGATCCACATTAGCGCATGGAGGCAGATAGCCATAGCCATTTCCCGTTAGTATTGCAAGGAGAACGCGTTCCCCTAAGACGAGTTTAATCCTAAGGGAGGGGGGGGCGATGACAGCAACGATGACAACCCGTTAGATTTGCAAGCGGGTCATAGTACCTAAGTTGCCGGATTAATTTACGGACGCGAGTTAATAGAAGGGAATAGTGCCATTGTCAACTAGCGTGAGAAGTTTCGACGGGTTAGCTAGGCGTGGCATGCATTTTTGCAGATGACATCAGAGGCGGAGGAGACAAAATCAGAGGTGAAGTAGAAGCGTGAAGATGACGGGGATGACATCCCTAGCATGGAGATGATTTGATGGAAACGATTAAGAGAGGTTGATATCAGTTAGCAATTAAAGGAGATGATTGGGCTAGAAGCCAAGTTTCGTGGTTAGTAGGAGCCTACGTTACAGGCAATCATGAAAGGGGTTAGCCTAGTATTAGTCATCATAGGAACAGGAGGCAGGAAGACAATGTTATTCCAATTGCTCACGCGGAGTTAGAAAGGGAGAACGACGATTATAGTAGTCCCGTTAAAGTCGTTAGAGGAGAGTTTACATGAGTAATGTATGGAATTAGGGATTTCTAGTATCTAATGGGATGGCAGCTAACAGGAGCGCATGGCGTAGGTGGTATTCGTATAGCCTAAGTTAGTCATTATAGTATCGTTTGCATGGTATTTAAACTGGTTGTAGGGGTTAGAGCAGTTGGTCTAGGTCGTGTTTAATGAGTGCCACACGATCTAGGACAGCTAAGCTGATTTCCGGCCGGACATGAAGAAAGCTAGCGTAGTAATGGTACGGCATAGGGTGTAGATGATGTATTTAACGGCCACATTAGCGCCAATTAACATGGCTAAGTTCATGGAGGTGATTAAGGTGTAGATTCCAGCAGATAATATATTCTGTGATTCCACGAGTTAGCGCAACATTACATATTTAGTGGTGGAGCATGAGGGGAATATTAAGGAGGCGCAAGTAGTATAGGATTTAGTGGCCTAGAAATTAGAGGAGTATCTAGCACTAGCCAAGATCATCATATATAGCAGTAGCATTAAAACGATTAAGGAATTAGGCAAGGAGTTACAATACCTCACGTATTATGCTAACGTGAGGAGTAAGGCGGAGAAGAAACAGATTCGTTGGCGGTAGGAGAGCAGTGAAGAGCGTGTAGTAGTGGCAAGCAATGCATTTAGATTAGGGATTAATTAACCTAACGTGCGTGTTATGATGCACGTTAGGCCAATTTATTAGATGAAGAGTTATGGGTAGGAGAGCGGACGAGTGGGATAGGATGGGAAACGAAGTGAGGCCATAATTTTAGTTGGATGTAGACGGCAGGAGGCATTGAAACGGCATTACGAGCGGGTACAACGGCAGGGTGTTGTGCCCTAAGTGGCCATAACTAAGGAGGATAAGAAGTAGGCGGAATAGGACAAGGTTAGTAGATTCATTAGCGGTGCACGATGTTAGCAGGTGCATTTAGATCAAGCCATGGATGATTGATTCAACTAAGCACGTTATGAGGAGGGTGAGGAGGTTTGTAATTTGTGTAGAAAGGAGGATGCCATGGTAGGTGAGGCTAATGCATTACAGGAGGCATACAATTTCGAGCAGGGGCAGAGAGAAGAGGGTAGGCACGAGTAGGCGAAGCAGCAGGGGCCTAGTTTGAACAGCAGCATTAACATACCACCTAGTAGTGGTATTTACGGCAGCGGTTTCCCCGTACTAAGGTATGTGCTGCTAAGCAGTCCACCCATTCGTATTAGCCTAGGTTTGGTTGACATTAACCTAATGGAGGGAGACGGCGAAAACAACGCTAATGAGGATGAGAGCCCACCACCAGATTCTAGCAGCATGGTTAGTTTTGATTAGGGGTTTACTACGGCACGCATTACGATGGAAGATCATTTTGCATTCTAAGCATAGTAGGACGAGCGAGAGCAATATTAGATATCCATCTAGTCCTAGACGTAATAGGAGAGCCAGGCAATATAGGAGTTTGAAGCGCAGTTAGAGGATTTAAGTAGGCGGTGTCCATTGTGCGTTATGTAGTAGTTGCTCCATTAGCCACATTATATCTAGGATTGCATTGCTAATGAGATCGAAGGGGTCCAAGAAGAGTGGTTGTACATGAAGAAGGTAATGAGAGAGAGGCAGTTGTTTAGCCCATATTCGTGTTGTTTCGATTGTCATGTACTATAAGAGATATGTCATAGGTGGGTTGTTAGGGAAGGGCACTAGGGACGGGGCAAGTGGATTCAAGTAGGCAGCAACAAGTGCTAGTTTAATGAGATTATTATGCTAACAATAATAAGCATTATAAGGGAAGGAGAGGATGAGTTAGAAGCTAGCATCATTAATGAGATGAAGCGGTAGGGGATTAACGAACGGGACGAGATGCAAGTATATAAGTGGTTTAGGCAGAAGGTGGAGTGAGGTGGAATGAAGGTGTTAAGATTAGTGTAGGTATTCCATTAGGTAGTTAAGGGTATATGAAGTAAGTAGTAACCTAGTTAGGCGAAGCCCGCTAACCCTAAGGGTAGAGGGAGGGTAGGGGGAGCGTAAACTAGAAGGGGACAAACCATAAATAAAGGAATTGAGAGTTATATTATTTGATGGTCGGATATTTATTTGATTTGCGAAGGTTAATATATTTTTTTTTGGAAAAAAAACCCAAATTGTTTTTTACCAATGATAATAATAAGAGTTATAGCGAGGGGAAATCCACAGGAAAAGGGGGTTAAACCACAAGATAATGGGGNGGGAAGGGGGGGGGGGGGAGGAGGTCATGGACTAAGGAGGGAGAGAGATAATAGGGTAGGGGCGGTTTACATAGGAGGAGTTTAGGCAGGCAGATTAGACAGTAGGTTTAAAGCTGACAGTACATTTATGGCCCGTGAGGGAACTAGTTTTTCTAGAGCAGATCAAGAAAAGAGTTGATAGTATTAGACAGGTTGTTGATTCATTCATGGCCCGTGAGGGAACAGAGTTATAAGGGTTGTAGATTAGTCAGGGAGGGAGGTGGAGGTCACGGACTAAGGAAGGAGCAGGCGATTATAGGATAGGGGGGGAGGTGAAGGTCATAGACTAAGGAAGGAGGGGGAGGTGATGGAATAGGGAGGGAAGTGGAGGTCATAGACTAAGGAAGGAGGGGGAGGTGATGGAATAGGGAGGGAAGTGGAGGTCACGGACTAAGGCAGGAGAGGGAGGTGGTGGAATAGGAAGAGGAGTGGAGGTCACAGACCAAGGAAGGAGATAGAGGTTAGGGGGTAGGAAGGATAGAGAGGGCGCAAGCCAAATGGCGAAGCTACCATGAAAGGAGCCCACGGCAGGTAGTAGGGTAGAGGGGAATAGGGAGAGAGGTAGAGGTCACAGAATAAGGAATGAGGTACAGTAGGATTAGAGTGATAAAAATTAGGGTTAAAAGGATACGAAGATTCCAACCCATGACCTAAACCCATCTAGGTGAAGCCTGCTAACGGCTAGCCCCTAGAGGGTAGATGGGAGTAGAGGGAGCGTGAACTACACGAAAAGAAGGGGCCAAACCATAAATTAAGGAAGGGAGAGTTATATTAATTCATGGATTAGATATACATTCAATTTACAAAGGTTAGCATATATTTTTTAAAAATGCCACCCAAAAAATCATATAATAATAATAATAATGATAATAGTAAGATTTAAATTTATAAGGCGTTATAGCGAGGGGAAATCCACAAGGAAAGGGGGGATAAACCACAAGATAATGGGGGAAGCAAGCCGTATAGTTAGAGGAGATAAGAGGCGTAGAGGTAATGGAATTAAAAAAAAGGGGGGGGGGGGTCATAGACCAAGGAAGGAGATGGAGGTTAGGGGATAGGGAAGATAGAGAGGGCGCAAGCCAAACGGCAAAGCTGCCAT
>LMYD01000195.1:0-135458 GCA_001630595.1 Pseudogymnoascus sp. BL308 | reverse complement strand
GGAGTTGGGCATTTCGGTGGAAATCGAGGGGTTGTGGTTGTGGTGTTTGTTTGTCCTGGTTGTGGTCGAGGCTGGCCTGTTTGGGAGGATTCTGGTGTATATATTATGTTGACGGCGACGGGTTGGTCATGTGAGAACGAGAAGTTGATGTAGCGGTGAAGAAGTGAGGTTGAGTTGTTGAGGATGTCCCCGGTCTGGCAGAGTATTGCTGAGATATCCAAAGCACCAAAATCACCCACGTTGTGGGTTAACAACTAATCGGCGTCCTAGATTGGCAGAGACAAAGCCATTGAGAAGTTGGAATTCAGAGTCGAGTTCTTAGGAAACGAGCAGAAAACAGAGCGCCGCCTTGAATGCTGAACGAGCGACTGTAAACAAGATGATGATAAGTTCAAATCCCCAAAGGTGAATTCTTCCCAGGACACGATTAAATTCCATTCGTCGGGGTACCGTGTCGCCCGTGGTGTTTCTCCCTCCTTGCCTCAGCGGCTTGATCAGTTCGGAAGAGGTCTCAGCTGAGCCGAGGTGTCATAATTTTTGTTTGCTCCCATGAAATGAGGTATTTGATTTTATGCGACTGTTCTTCCTTGCATTAAATGCCCGCCGCTGGGTCCAGATTGGGATTTGGACGAGGGAACAAAAGGTGAAGTGGCGGCAGGACTTTGGTGAGTCGAATGTTGAAGATCGCGGGAAGCTGCTAACCATGGAAGAAGCACGTGGCTCGCTGTGTTACCTCACAAATATTGATAGGGGAACTCCGCAAATGCTTAATTTTCTCTACTCTCATCAACCCTGTTTCAATGAATAATTTTCGTTCCATCTCTATTCTTCACATAATTACATTACATTGACTGGAAACACATCATAAACTTATCACGTGGTGATATTTCATTTATACTTTCTCACCTGAGAACAATTTCAGGGTCTGCCACGACATGATTGGATTACTTAAACTTTAATACAGATGTCTCATGCTTCATTAAAACCAAAATGCCCTCTCCCACTAGTCCATCCTTGCGACCTCAACCCTTTGTACCATAGTACCCCTCCCAAACTCCAACCCAAAGCAACCATGGACGTATCAAATTCATTGCAACATAAACGGCATGCAGCCTTAGCCTTCAGCCTCCTCAACCCCCACCAACCGTGATCTCAGCCGTATAATCCCTCCGAATTGACAGCTCAGCCAGACCCTCCTGCTTTTCGATAACAAGCCCCTTTTCATTCGCCAGATGTAGCAGACAAATGAAACAGTAGCTTGTCGAGATGTCACTCATGACCTGCTTCGGGTATACAGTTTGCAGGTTTTGCATCACATTGGTGAACTGCAGAACCTCGTCTGGTTTCTCCTCGGTTTCGGGTACTGGTGTTGGGAGTCGACCCGATGGGTCTGGTGGTGCCTCCTGTTTTCTAGTTAGATTTTGAATCGCAAGAGGATGGATTTTGCACATACCGTATGAAGACCTTTCACACCCATACCCTTCCATAGCTCCTCCTTCAGCCGCCTGACATCAACCTTCTTGGCAACACGGGCATATTGCACATATTCTGGTCGTAGTCTTCGACTCTGGGTTACAAGCTGGGTCCCGAATGCACCTTCTCCCTCCGCCCCTTGACTGCCCATCATACCACCGCCTAGGAGATTGTTGATGCCAGCCATTCCTCCCTCGTTACCATTCCCATCTGGGCCTGGTGAGAAGTGGTCTCTTGCATCAGCAAATTCATCGTCATCATCCATACCACCCATTGGCAGTCCATCGTCCTGGAAGAAATTTGCGTCATAATCGCCCTTTGGAGCCTCCTCATCAGCTCCAGCAATAATAGGATCTTCCTTCTGTGCCCAGAAAGCTTCGTCCATCTCGCCTTCAGGCACTTCCTCCTCCTTTTTAATAGCCTGTCCAAAGCTGCCCAGCTTGTTACCAAGCCCGGGCCGGCGAGAGCCCATCTGCGCTTTGGGCTTAAGGAAGAGGCGTAGAAGCTGCTTTGAAGAAAAGTGCTTGTCGTCGGGGAGGAGATTCCGGGTCTTGGATTTCCAATCCTTCTTGGGCATGGAAATGACTGTGTTGGAGCTGGCAGGTGTATATATCGATTCAGCAAGGCTTTGGTCGAGTGTTGACATGAAGTCAATTTCGAACGGTTCCTTTTCCTTGCGAGCTTTAGGGGCAGTAACTGCCTTGGTAGAGTCCTTGATTTTTCGTATACGCCAATGCTCTGGGCCTGCCCAGTTCTTTTGAAGTGCCTGGTCAAAATAGCTGAGGATATCTTCGTGGCCGCCTTCCATGCCGCCTTTCGAGCGGTTGAGGGACACAATGAATTCTCCACTTTCCGGGTCAAAAGTTCCTGCTCCGTCTTCACCATCACCCCCTTCCATACCCTCGCCGTTATCATGGACTCGAAGTTGGGGTTCAATGGCAGCATCCCTAGCCCATGCCTCGCCACCTTCTCCGAATCCTGCATCAGGCCCGTCGAAGTTGCCGAGCAGTCCGTCGTCGTCATCATCAAACCCAGCTGGGTTGTCATCGTCGAGGAAGACGCCAGAAGTATCACCAAGTTCGCCAGCTTCGGCAGTCTTTTCACGATCTTGACGCCAGTCATCCGGTGCTTTCAGGAACGGAATGTCCATCGAGCCAGAAGGGTCGCCGAGGTCAAAGTTCTTTAGAGAGGGGCAAATATCTTGCTCCTCAAGGCGATCAAGGTCAGGAAAGAATTTAGCCCCCAAGGAAGCGATGTCAATCTCAACGTCTTCGTCGTCGTCCTCTAGCTTGGCAGTGTCGTCTAGCAACGAACTCGGTTCTGGTGTCTCTTCCTCCTCTTCCTCCTCGATGGTGTCACCTTTCCTTTGTCTTCCTCTGCCCTCAGCGGATGCGTCTCCTGCGTCATCGCTGCTGTCAAATACGATTCGGCCCTGGGAGTCGATAGACAAGTGATTGAGGAGTAACCCTTTGGCGCCTCCCTCGTCAAAGTCGGCTGACGCCTTCTTGAATAGCGGATCGACAGAAAACTCGAGCTCAAACTTCTTCAGTTGTAGCGGAGCAAACGATGGGGCTAATGTGGCTTCTGACGACCTCTGGGCCTTCTTCTTTGGCTTCCTCCTCACATTCCCGTCTTCGTCTTCGACTTCTTCGTCACTCTCTTCCCCTTCCTCTCCTTCCGTCCCATCTCGTTTCTTTTTGTTATTGCCGCTATCAGCCAGACCACTTAGAAGCTTTCCCGTTTCCGTAGCTACACTGTCGACTCTGCTCGTATAAATCTTGACACAGCCGTCCAGTGTGCAACTAGCCTTCTGGAAATTCACACCGTTCCCCTCTTTGAGCAGCGTCATATCGTGAAAGTAATCGATGAGAGCAAAGTTCCAGGAATTGGTCGCATTGATTTTGTTGTCCGTGGCCATCTTCATCCACTCCTCAAAGTTCGCAAGTATAGGCACCCTCTTCATGGGCGTAACCGCCGTTCCGCCAACATTGATCATATCCTCATCCATATCATTTTCTTTGCCACGATTCGCTGTCCGCCGGGCGGGAGTCCTTGGATTCGAAGAGGGCGATGCGCTATTTGCGCGCTCGTAACTGCTGAGTTTCCGCATTGGTGATGCCGCCGCCTTGATCTGGTTCATTTGAATATCATGAAGCGCATGTCTCGACTGCAATCTCTTCGCTTTCTCCTGTGCATCATCATTCAGAGGAATTCTAATAAACCACCCGGTCAGCATGCGATCTATCTCATCCGTTGCTAGGGCGCTTCCTACTTGACTTGTGACGACTTGAACGGGGTTGCTGGTGCCCCGCCTGATACATTTCTGCTGCTAGCAGTTCTGGGCTGCTGCGCTACTCGAGGCATGTTGAGTTAGAAAGCCCGCAATATGCGCACAATATATGTCGTAGCAGTGTCGGATTTCGTTGTCGCTGGTCGTTCCTGCCGCAATCCCACGATCGCGACCCTGCAATCTGAGTAAACAATAAACACGCGGAGTTTGTTGTATCACGTGATTGTAATTGCTTGGGTCGCGAACAAGGTTGGGGTACAGGTCCCGATAAGGGAAACAGGACCCGCGGGGGGCGATCGAGGGCACTAACGTCATCTAAGCTGCATCCCGCGATTTCCTGGGCATTTGTGTGGCTGTGCAGCTTGAAGTCGAGACACTCATATGCGCAGTACTATGACCCTGTAGTTCGCAGCTCGCTGTTATTCATTATACTTATCCATGTTTGCCACTCACACAATCGCAATGCTCTAAAACCGAGTCGCAAACAATGCGATTCTCTAGGATACAATGCTTAGTTCCGAGTTAATGGCGACTTCGACGCAGCATCGAAGGGCCAAGTCCAAGTTCTCTTTCCGCTCGTTTTATATATCGACTCTATTGCTTTGCGCCTTTGCTCTGGTGAGTCTGGTTGCGACCCAAGCCGCCCGATACAAGAATGGCGACCAGTATGGGATCGTCCAGCGACGCGCTATCGCGGAACTCGACACGAACAGGTTGCACAAGAGGGATGAAGAGGTCAGTATAGTGATAAGCCCTTGAGGAACGATTGCTAACATCAGCTCTGTAGTGCCGGCTCGTCCATTTCGCAGACGATAAATGCGCGTTCATAAAAGCCAACTGTCCAGACGAAGAAGCAGGTCTCCTGTCTTACCTATCCCTCTACTACTGCGCTCTTCCAAATGCGCAACCCGTCGCGTTCACAATACTCGTCCTATGGATTGGGCTACTATTCACGACGATCGGCATTGCCGCGAGCGACTTCTTTTGTATAAACCTCAGCACGATTGCCACGATTTTGGGTATGAGCCAAAGTATGGCTGGTGTTACTTTTTTGGCTTTTGGAAACGGTAGCCCGGATGTGTTCTCGACATTTGCGGCGATGAGCACTCACAGTGGGAGCATGGCTGTAGGAGAACTGATTGGGGCTGCCGGATTTATCTCTGGAGTTGTCGCGGGGTCAATGGCCTTGGTCAGAGAGTTCAAAGTCGGGAAGAAGAGCTTCGTTCGCGATGTCGGTTTCTTCATTGTGGCTGCAAGTTTCAGCATGGTGATGTTGGCCGATGGCATCCTGCACATGTGGGAGTGCTGTGTTATGATTGGTTTCTACGTGTTTTATGTCACAGTCGTTGTGACATGGCATTGGTATCTTCAGCGACAACGAAGGAAGAGGGATCGCATTGCCCTTTCACGAGGCCATTATCAGGGGCCATCATTCGCAGAAATAGAAGTTCTGGAAGAAGATGCGGAAGACGAAGAGGGTGAGGATGGAGGGCGACTTGGGCGGTCAACTGAAGATTTCGATGACTTGGAAAGAAGTCTCTACGACCGAACGCCCGATGCCGAACGAGGTTCTGACGACGATAGCGATGGCGAAGGGGAGAGGGGCAGGATGATGGCTGCAGAAATGAGCAACAGCATGCGAGTTCTGCGGCCGAGAGGCAGTAGACGGAGCACGATGACTCCAATCAGACCCAGTCTCGTGGGAGCAATGGAGTTTCGTTCGGTTTTGTCTTCGCTCCAAAAAGCGAGAGGCAGTTCTGAACACCAAATACGACTGCGGCGCTATTCAGATGAGCGGGGGGCATCCTCCAACCCATCTCTCGACCGCGGGGCTCTTCAATCCAACCCGTCTGAACAAGGTACTGTTGTCGTCACCGATGCAGACCACCCGTCAGGTTCAGCAGATTTGATCGAACCTTATTCCCCCCTGGTGCCATCCTCCGCAGATGATGCCAATTCTAAGAACCCGAGGAATCCTGGTCATTATTTTGCCGCGGAGGTTCCAGGTGGCGGTGTTGATGGTTCAGGGCCTAGCGATCCTAGATACCTAGGCCAGATAAACACAGCCTTGGAGCAGCATGCAACTAAAACTGCTGACGCCATACCGCCTTCGCCAGTAATTTCAGTGTCGTCTCCACCGATTGCTCGTGAATCCGAAGATACCAGCCCGCTGCCTCCGGCGGGGCAACAAAACTATGAGCATGGCCTAGCACCTCCGGCACCAGATTTCTTTGGCGGTCACCAACTGAAACCCGATTTCTTTCAAACAGCAACGACCGTAAACGCCAACTCACCTGTATATTCTCCCCGGACTAAGGGACCTAGTCGGCCAAAGATACGGGTTCCCGATTCGAGAGACAGCTCCAGGACACGTTCGTTATCACCCGTGTACGCATTCCCTGCTTATACGGACTCGCCACGACCACTTTCTCCTCCGCTTGTTTCTCCCCCACAAGCAAGGCCCGAATCGGGAAGCTTAAGTCCTCCTGGAACGCCTGGCACACGATCATTCTACGGTCAGGTCCCTGGAAGGCTTGTCAGGTGGTGGCCATATCGCTACCTTCCTGCCCCACAAGCTATCCGCGCTTCTTTATTTCCTACGTTTGAGAACTGGGAAGGCAAGAGTATCTGGGATAAGCTTTTGAGCGTAGTCTCTGCACCAAGCATTTTCTTACTAGCTGTGACCCTGCCGGTCGTAGAGACCGAACAAAAAGAGGATGATGAAGAGCTTGAACTAGACCATGCTCGAGAACGCCAATCCAGGTCTAGAAGTGCCACAAACCAGGGGCTACCTGGAGAGGTTCCTTATACAGACAATGAAGTCGAGCCAGAATGGATCAACTATCGCCGCAATTCCTCTGTCCTGCTTACCCCTGGAGTAGAGTCAAATGCCCGTGGATATGCTGGACACGGGAACGCAGCTAGCATAGCCATCGCAGCTGAGGACATCCAACACCACAACCCCCATCTTGAGCCGTTACCGGCAAAGAACATCAATCCAGCCCAAGGTTACTTTGAAGCCGAGTCAGCCCTGCCAACTCCCGCCGATTGGAACAGGTGGCTTGTTGTTGTTCAGATATTCACCGCGCCCCTGTTCGTCTCTCTTGTTCTATGGGGGAACTTGTACCATGACGACCTGCAACCCGGACCCCTTTTCAAGATGATCCTATATGGCTTAGTGGGGTCTCTGGTCACCCTTGGTGTCCTCACTGTCACAACGAGACATGATAGGGTGCCAAAATACAGGCACCTATTTTGCTTTCTTGGATTCGTTGTCAGCATTGCCTGGATCTCTACGATTGCCAACGAAGTCGTAGGGGTGTTGAAAGCCTTTGGCGTCATCGTTGGTATCTCGGACGCCATTCTTGGACTCACGATATTCGCCGTTGGAAATTCCTTGGGCGACCTTGTTGCGGACATCACCGTTGCACGTCTTGGATATCCCGTAATGGCGCTTTCCGCATGCTTTGGTGGCCCAATGCTCAACATTCTATTAGGAATTGGTGGCAGTGGGCTTTACATGACGCTTACGGAGGCTCACAACAAACATGAAAAGCATCCAGGGCGGCCGATGAAGTACAAGCCCTACGAGATCGATATTAGTCCCACGCTTCTGATTTCAGCTATCTCGCTACTCATCACGCTCGTGGCATTACTGATCCTCGTACCGCTCAACAAATGGATGATGACTAGGAAGATTGGATATGGATTGATCTCGCTGTGGGCGGTTAGCACAGTGGCTAATCTAGTTGTAGAAATAACGGGGGTTTGGGGGGATCATGTATCAGTTTGATCGGTTGGTAAATAGGCGGATTACACGCATCATGGCGTTTGTGTTAGATACCCAGCCATATTATCTAATTTAATAGAACATATCGGCTCTAATGTCAGTTTATATCAATTTATCGTATTATTTACTTCAAGTGATGTAACTAGTTGGCCCCTCTAGCCCCGGGTTTCGTAGCCCGAAATTTCAACCACTATGGATTAATCATCGACAACTCCAACAGTTATGATTGTAAATTTGACGGTCAGGAGGGTCTATAATTTCAATGGCAGACAAGTGTGTAGCGTATATAACCCTCAGTTTGAAAGCAATCAACATATTTAATTCATAGTAGCACATAGCACCGAAGTCTATTGTTGTTTACATGCTTCTTTCCAGTCCGAAGCTGCCGCTTCACTCTTAATCACCGTAGATTTGTATAACCCTCTCGAGTCTCCTTGGTAAATCTATCGTATCCTGC
Source organism: Pseudogymnoascus sp. BL308 (assembly GCA_001630595.1). Classification (NCBI taxonomy): domain Eukaryota; kingdom Fungi; phylum Ascomycota; class Leotiomycetes; order Thelebolales; family Thelebolaceae; genus Pseudogymnoascus; species Pseudogymnoascus sp. BL308. The sequence goes on along the minus strand of LMYD01000195.1, from coordinate 127,448 downwards.
ACCCTCGATTCCTCTCCAAGGCATCCTTTGTCCGCCGTATGAGTATAACCCGAACCCAACGATCCCTTTACTTCTTCAACTCAGTCTTGGCCTTCTCGACCAACTCGCCCAACTTCTTGCTCTCCGCTGGCGCATCAGCCTTTGGCAGCTCGCCCTTCTTGGCCAGCTCCTCCTTCCCGCCCCAGTGGTGGTAGTTCAGATAACGGTATCCTTGTGTTAACTGCGACCCCTCATTGATGAAGTGGCACGCGAAGAGGAGGTAGTTAGCCGGCGAGACGGCGAGGGAGTAGCGCATGAATGTCGCAGAGTAGACACAGAGGGCAGCGGTCATCTGTCCCGAGATGCTTGTTGGGAGTCAGTCTGTGATCGGCGGGACGACCGGAGTCGGCGGGGAGTCAAAGGGGGATTAAATCGCACGGGGTCGTGCATTGGGAAACGTACAGCTCGGGTGACTTCTGTGTGTCCATCACGGCCGCGATGGGGATACCGAAGTTGGACACTGGGCCCCAGAAATCTGCATGGAAGATATCATGTCAGTTTTCATGGTGAATCACAACTGCCCTCCGGATATCGGAATCGCGGATTGGGGCCCCTGGGGACGGAATTGAGGCCACTTACGTGTCGAACACACATAGTTGAGCATGGGGTGTGCCCTTATTTTGGCGTTGATCGCTTTGACAAAGGCGGCCATCTTGAGGATTGTTGGGTGAGTGATGTGGAACTGTTTTCAGGACATTTCAGATAAGGTTGGGAAATCGGTTGGAGCGCCCGGGTTACATCGGGTCACGTGCCCCATACATTTAACCAAGCAAGTCAATCAATCAGCCTAACACACAGCTATTATCACGGATTAAAGGAAAACATAATCATATAACGTATGGAATTGTCGCTCTCTATGCTACAACTTTTCCATTGGTATGCGAAGCCGGTACGCCGCCCCTTTTGACGCCTTATATCACTTGAACTACTATCATCCCTCCACACCAAGTCACAAAGCCTGATATCGTGATGCAATCTCTCTTTAATTGCCCCTGGGTATCTACCTTCCACGCCCAAATCCTGGCGGTGCTCCTGGAGGAGCAAACCCTGGAGGAGGCTGGAAACCTGCCGGAGGTGCCCCTCCGAAGCCTTGTGGTGGGGGGAATCCGCCTGGGAATCCAGGAGGCGCGCCTAAAACAAATTGATTAGTTACCATCTTCGGTCCCGTAGAATCCAGTGCATACCTCTTCCAGCAAACGGCGGCGCTCCGCCAAATCCTCCAATTCCAGGAGGCGCTCCTCCAACACCGGCAGCCGGGCCCTGTAGAGTAAATTAGCAATAATCGTATAAGGCGTATCAATTAAACTTACAGTGAGTCCAACTGGGAGACCACGGCCCGCTGGTCTAGCAATACCAGGGCCAGCAGCCATTGCCGCAGATGCTCCTCCTGGCGCGCTTGTTCCAAGTCTTGCCGAGGGGTCGGCGGGCGGCGGGGACTCAACGGAGAGGGAAATGATGTGGGCACCTCTCACGATCGTGAGGCCGAGGGTGCGCTTTTCTTCGTTCTCGACGAGCGGTGCAGAGGAGCCTGCCGCGCCGGGGGCGGCGCTGGGCTTGGCTGCCTTGCGCTTAACACGTCTGAACTCTTCGGTATCGGCGAGGACGAGATTCATGTGCTGCAATACCGTCAGTACTTCATTCCCAGTTTAAATTGCAGCGGCCAAAACGGACCTTATCGAAAGCCAACATCTGCCCAATCATCTGGCGACCGTCGTTCATGGTCACCCTCATCCGGTAGTTGATCTATATGGCATCAGCTTCTATTCCTCCCGTCGCCTCTGGTATACGATGTGTTCCAGGCGCGTGCATGGGTATCTACTTACGAGACCGGCCTATAAAGGGGAAGAAGTTAGCCTATCGTGTCAATAACACCCATAATCGAACGTCGTAGGAGGCAACTCACCATCTTTCCCTGCTTGTTCGCCATCTTGTATGAGTAGTGCGTGAAGCAACTTCTCTTATTGTTTCAAAGATTGTGTATTTGAAGTAGCAATAACTTCAATATCACGTCTAGAGCTCTGTTACAAGCCTCTAATCGCGAATTTGATGGTTGATACAGACGCCTTGGCCCGCTGCGGCTCTGCTAGCTCCAGCTCAAATCTCCATTTTACGCTAGTCCGCGTTGGTCGCTAGCGTCATCCCGGACTAAAATCTTTAGGGTTTGCGAAGCGATTTACCCTCCGCGAACTTCTCAATATCGAAATTCCTCATTCAACGCCCAACGACAACCCAGGAATCAACCCCCAACGACATTCAAGATGGTATGATTGATAGATCTATGTCGCATTATCGCATACTGATTCAATATGACAGGCCGAAAAGACCGAGAACCCCATGAAGGATCTTCGTATCCAGAAGCTCGTCCTCAACATCTCCGTCGGAGAGTCTGGTGACAGACTTACTCGTGCCGCAAAGGTGCTCGAGCAGCTTTCTGGTCAAACCCCGGTTTACAGTACGTTCTATCCTGTTCCCATTGAAATTCCGATTCCAAGGGATCCAATTCATCAATTTTCGAACTTTATCTAACAAAATTCGCAACAGGCAAGGCCCGCTACACCGTCCGTACCTTCGGTATCCGCCGTAACGAGAAGATCTCCGTTCACGTCACCATCCGTGGCCCCAAGGCCGAGGAGATCCTCGAGCGTGGCCTCAAGGTCAAGGAGTACGAGCTCCGCAAGCGCAACTTCTCCGAGACCGGTAACTTCGGTTTCGGTATCTCCGAGCACATCGATCTCGGAATCAAGTACGACCCTGGAATCGGTATCTACGGAATGGACTTCTACGTCTGCATGAGCCGCCGTGGTGAGCGTGTCGCCAAGCGCCGCCGTGCCAGGACCGCCGTCGGTGCGTCCCACAAGATCCGCAGGGACGAGATCGTCAAATGGTACAAGACCAGGTTCGAGGGAATTGTCAGGTAAATTTTGCCTGTGGTCACACGATGGATGGGCGTTTTTTTGAGACAATGGGTGTGATGGGATGGCAAAATGGGATAGGATGTACTTTGCGATACATTTGGCAGTCATAGGACTGTTCGGCTTGTGCTCGAGAGAGTCTTGCTGCGGCGTTAAGCCCGACCGGCTTCGTGCCGGCTCAACCATTGTTGAATCTGAAATTGTTCCTCGTGCTTATGTATTCACCATTGATGCTTGTTATGGGGGCTTTGAAAGTTAAATTATATTCCAGGTTTATAGGGATAATGACGGTGCCGGCGTTTGCTATACAACTTCATATCAAAAATAAACAGACAATATTTGTCCTCTCAATTGTTTTGTCTCCTTGGGGATGCGTGTGATGATAATACAACTTCACCCAGTCACAATCATGTGAGATATCACCGACATGATCTTACCCAGGCAACCCTGGTGGTTAGTAAACGCACCAGCTTCACCTTCTCAATTCACCAGCACATGGTTACTTTAATATAAAGCACTTGCATTCACCTACACTAACAGGGCGACATTAACAACACATCTCCAACCCAACAGCGTCTCAGACGTCCTTCCACTAGCTCACAGAGCCCCCTTCAGTCAGTTTGATCCCTCACTCAGCCAGCCAACATACTCAATCGCACTCAAGTAGAACGACTGCCGCTCCTCGGATACTGCGCGCGCCACGCCGCCGCCCCAGCTCCAGTCCCATGAATATGCTTCGACCCCCACGACGCCTTCCTAGCCTGCTCACCCGCCTGCTCCGTCACCCCCGTCGATTTAGCCTCGCCAGCCCCAGTAGTCGACGCCGCACTCTCCGACTGTCGACGCTCGGCAACAGATTGGCTCGGGCCACGGACCCAACTACACACCAGTTAGCCTCTATCTCTTCTCATTCCAGCCACTATTCTCGTCGAGCAAGCAAGTGAGGGGCTTGCCAACGAGATCGGCGTGACGATGACATACTTGTTCCACAGCCCTCCGAGCCAGCCACTCTCTCGGCGCTGGTCATTATACGATTCCCTCCTCGCAATGGCGGCTGGGTCCCCAGACCCCTGCCGCTTCTGGTAATTCAGCGAAGAGAAACGACCCCCGCTGCTGGCAGAGGAGCGGCGGCGTCCGCCCTCGCTGGCGTCGGATTCGCGGCGGGGGACACCGGGGAGGGTGTGGGAGAAGGTTGCGTCGTCGAGGGGGGAAGGCATGTTTGTTATGATTCTCGTGGGAGGTTTTGTTCTGTCTTTTGACTCGAAATGCTTGTATAGTATGAGGAAAACAGTTATAGCTCAAGAGATTCTGGAGCTCTTGACAGGTTGGGGGAGGGCCAGGTAGATGGATGGGTGGCGTTTATACGTACTACGAGTCCTTGACCCCGCACCATGTTGATATTACATCACGCTCCGTCTGGGGAACCTGGGAAGGGCGATGCTGACCAACGAAACTGAGATATGTACCGCGATTTTGGCCACTAGGATTGGAGATGCGATGATGCACTGCATCTAGGATCTCTTTGTGGTCAAGACTAGGCCGTTCCACCGAACTTTGAGGAATGGTGTATAGCCATTGGGAGTGGTCGTGCTTCGTGCGAGGTATTTTGCGATCTCCGCGGGGTTTGAGATTAAAAAAGGGAGATATTGCATAGCTGTGCATTGACTTACAAGCTTTACTTACATTTGGTTTCTTGTCGCTGTAGGCAATTCGTACTTTTGTATGACGTCCTTGAAGGGTTGGGAGGTCCCTAAGTAGTTGATACCTTCCTACGCTACTTTGGGTATAGTATCTCGTGATCAGAGCGTTGATGTCCAGATTAAGTTTCCCGCTAGTACAGCACAGTGCAATACTCCAAAGGGCATGCTTCTATTAGAAATCCATACTCCGATATATTAATATGATAATATAGGGTCATAATGGGGTGTGATGGGCTATTAATATTATATTTATTTTGACACCGGAATTAAATAATTTTAAACCTAATATTGGTGGTAGAGTTTGACAAATAAAAATATGATAGATTATTAGGAAATATTTCATAATTTATTCTATCGTTTTATTGTTTCATAACAAAATAGTTAGCATCTTAACTCGGGCTCAAGCAGTCTCATTCAGCATACATATTCCTATATCAGTGATTCCCACACGACAAGAGAGCAAAAGACATATATCCCATCCCAGACACGACGACCGAGAAGTGCCACCATAACCTAAGCTTTCACCAGCAATCAAGAGCAACGTCTATTTAAAATGGAATCTTGGATTTAGACACAAAAACACAAAAACTACCCAAATATAACAACCTATGGCTTCACAACCCTGCAGATGAGATCCTGTCCCGACAGCGAATCGCCCTCCTTGACAACGAGCTGGCCAATAACACCGTTGTGCGCAGCCGTAACGACCATCTCCATTTTCTGTAGTCGCAGTTAGTAAAATGAACGGATAAAACACGACGGGGGAAACGTACCATGGCGCTGATGACAGCAATGACATCGCCCTTCTTAACCTCAGAGCCCTCCTTAACCCTGATCTCGACAACCACACCGGCCATCGGGCTGCCGCACTGCGACGAATCTCCGGGGTCGGCCTTTGGCCTCGAGACGTTCTCGACGGCAGCCAGCTTATCATCGACGGTGATGGAGCGGACCTCGCCGTTCATCTCGTAGAAGACGTCACGCTGACCGGTGATATCGGAGAGCGGGCCGATAGCGAGAAGCTTGAGGATGAGCACCTTACCCTTCTCGAGCTCGACGCTGAACTCCTCGCCGATCTCGGGCTTGGAGAGGAAGTACTTGGTGGGCAGGACGCTGAGGTCGCCGTACTTCTCCGTGAACTTCTTGTAGTCGTTGAACACGGCCGGGTACATGACGGAGCTGGCGATGTCGCACTCGGTCACGCTGCCCCACTTCTGGCGGATCTCCTTCTTGATCTTGGCGAAGTCGATGGGGGGGAGGAAAAGTCCGGGGCGCTTGTCGAGCTTGCGGCGGCCGCGGAGAGCGTCGCTGCGCAGGGGCTCGGGGAAGCCGCCGAAGGGCTGGCCCATGAGTCCCTCGAAGAAGTCGAGGACGGAGCCGGGGAAGTCCAGCTCGGATGCCTTGGCGATGAGGGCCTCTGGGGTGAGCTTGTTGGAGACCATGAACTGGGCAAGATCTCCGACGGTCTTGGAAACTGGCGTAACCTTGATCACGTCACCGAGGACGTCGTTGGCCTGCTCGTAAGCCTTCTTGGTCTGGGCCCACTGGGCTCCGAGGCCAAGCTGTTGGGCCTGGAACATCATGTTGGTGAGCTGTCCACCTGGGATCTCGTGCTCGTACACCTCTGGATCTGGGCCAGTGAGGTGAGCCTCGAATGGCGAGTAGAGGAGACGGAGTTGAGCCCAGTACGTGTCAATGGCACGGATGTGGTGGACGTTCAGGCCGGTCTCGAAGTCGCTGCCCTCGAGAGAAGAGAGGACGGCGCCAACACTTGGCTGGGAGGTCATGCCCGACAAGCTGTCAGTGGCAGTGTCGACAACATCGGCTCCGGCGGCAGCGCAGGCGGCCATGGAGGCGACACCAGTACCGGCGGAGTCGTGGGTGTGGACGTGGATGGGGAGATCGGGGTACTTCTCGCGGATGGCGCCAATCAGGAGAGTGGCAGCCCTTGGCTTGAGGACACCGGCCATATCCTTGATGCCAAGGACGTGGATCTTCAGGTCGACGAGCTTCTCGACAACGCTGAGGTAGTACTCGAGGTTGTACTTCTTCTTTGGGTTCAACACTGAAATAGGTTAGCTCAGAAATTATAACAATATGCAGAAGAGTAACAACTTACTATCACCCGAGTAGCACACAGTTCCCTCAACAACACCTCCCGCCTTGTGAACAGCCTTGATACCAAGCTCAAGCTGGTCAATATCGTTCAGCGCATCGAAAACCCTGAAGATATCGACACCGTTCTTCTTCGCCTGGTCCACAAAGTGGTAGATGGCGTTATCCGGCAGCGACGAGTACGCAACACCGTTAGCACCACGCAGCAACATCTGGAACGGGATGTTGGGGATGAGCTTCCTCATCTTGCGAAGCCTGTCCCAAGGATCCTCATAGAGGAAGCGCATGGCCACATCGAAGGTGGCACCACCCCAGCACTCGAGAGAGTACAGGTTGGCGTATGCGTGGCTGGTCTCCTTGGCAATGTTGAGCAGGTCAACAGTGCGGACACGGGTGGCAAGGAGACTCTGGTGGGCGTCACGCCAGGTGGTGTCCATGAGGAGACATCCCTTGTTGGCGCGAACGGACTTGGCGAAGGCCTCGGGGCCCTGCTCGACGAGGATCTGGCGCCAGCCCTGGGTGCTGGGCTCGGTGACGTCGATCTTGGATCCGTCGGTGTCGAAGAGCTCGGGCATGATGATCTCGCCCTTGAACTTGGGCTCGCCGACTTGGCCCTTGATGCTGGAGCCGTTGACGGCGATGTCACCGAGGTAGGCGAGCAGCTTCTGGGCGCGGTTCTGGGAGCCGACGAGGTCGAAGAGCTCGGGAGTGTCGTCGATGAAGGTAGTCCAGCAGTTGCCGTCGATGAAGGTGGGGTGGGTGAGGAGCGAGGCGAGGAAAGGGATGTTGGTCTTGACGCCGCGGATACGGAATTCAACCAGGGCTCTTAACATCTTGCGGCGGACAATCTCGTAAGTCGAGCCGTGGCATGTGCATTTTACCAACATGCTGTCATAATAAGCTCGAGACGTGTTAGCTGAGATTATAGAGGAGTAGAGGAATGAAAAACGATGAGTTCGAGGAGGGGGCAAAAAAAAGGGGCGAGGGTCACGTGAAAATCACGTGGCAACTAGTAACTCAACTAGAGCAACTCAGCAAGAGCGACTCGAGAAGAGCGACTCTATAAGAGCCACTCGACTCAAGGAGCTCGACAAGAGCAACTCAACTCAAGGAGCTCGACAAGAGTGACTGAACTCAAGAAACTCAACTGAAGAAACTCAACTCGAGAAACCCAGCTAGAGCAACTCAAGTCGAGAAATTGAAGTCGAGAAACTCAAATCGAGAAACTCGACAAGAGTCACCGAACTCGAGAAACCCAAGGTGAGAAACTCAAGTCGAGAAACTTAACAAGAGTAGCCCAACTTGAGAAACTTCATGAGAGTAACTTAGGTCGAGCAACTCAACGAGAGCAACTCAACGAGAGTAACGCAAGAAGAGAGACTCAAGACCAGGAAGGCCGGGAAATGAGAAAAAAGGAAATAGAATACATACGAGTAATAACCGCGCCGGCGAAGCCATTACCACCATCAAGGCGGACACCATTACCACCAGCGGAACGGTAAACCTCAATCTTGCCCGTATCAGGCGAGAACTGCTTCGACGGGTCCTCCGTCGTGATTCTGCACTGAATGGCGAATCCCCTGGTCGAGATACGGTCCTGGGTCAGGCCAAGCTGGGGCAGGGTTGCACCGGCAGCAATCTGGATCTGGGCAGCGATGATATCGATACCGGTGATCTCCTCGGTGATCGTGTGCTCGACCTGGATACGCGGGTTGATCTCGATGAAGTAGTATCTGTTCTGCTGGTCGACCAAGAACTCAGCCGTACCGGCGTTGCGGTAGTTGACCGACTTGGCGAGCTTGACCGCGTCATTGAGGAGCGACTCGCGGACGTCCTGGGGCAGATCCTTGGCCGGGGCGAGCTCAACGACCTTCTGATGTCTGCGCTGGACCGAGCAGTCGCGCTCGTACAAGTGCACGATGTTGCCGTGGTTGTCACCGAGCAGCTGGACCTCAATGTGCTTTGGCTTGTCGAGGAAGCGCTCGACGAAGACAGTGCCGTTGCCGAAGGCGGACTTGGCCTCGGAGGTGGCGCGGTCAAAGGACTCCTTGAGCGACTCCTGCTCGCGGACGACGCGCATGCCGCGGCCGCCGCCGCCGTAGGCCGCCTTGATGATGATGGGGAAGCCGTACTCGTCGGTGAATTTCTTGACGTCCTCGAACTTCTCGACGGCGCCCTCGGTGCCGGGGACGACGGGGACGCCGGCCTTGATGGCGAGGGTGCGGGCGGAGACCTTGTCGCCGAGGGCGTCGATGACCTCGGGGGAGGGGCCGACGAACTAGTTTCACACGTCAGCGGGAGAAGGTAAAATCGACAGGATAATCTTACGACAAGGCCGGCCTTCTCAACATTGCGAGCAAACTCGGCATTCTCGGAGAGGAAACCGTAGCCTGGATGGATCATGTTGACGCCGTGTTGTAAGGCAATCTTGATAATCTCATCTCCTGCGAGGTATGCGCCGACAGGCGTGTACTGGCCACGCTTGCCGATGACATAGGCCTCATCGGCCTTCTGCCTGTGCATGCTGAGTCTGTCCTCATAACTGAAGACGGCGACTGTTTGTAGGGAAAGCTCGTGAGCCTGCGGGGCGGGTTATCTGTCAGCAAAAATCCCTTCTACACCGCCCGGTATCTCGTATTTTGGAGTTGACTCACAGTTCTGAAAATCTGTACAAAGAATCACTTGTAAGTATGATATTACGCTTTAGTAGGATGTGGAGTGGTCATACACGAATGGCTATCAAAAGAGTCAGCTAATCGGTTCCATTGCACATGTGAATCGGGGCGGATAACTTACGAATTTCTCCACGGTTGGCAACTAGAAGTGAGAAATCAAGTCAGCAAGGTTATTCCCACAAGAGAACCATCACACGCCTCGTCGGCGCCTCCCAGAGAAAACATACCCAGGATCTTCTTCAGCTGCATGATACTCGAGTTGGCGCGAATGTGCTGGATGGACTGTGACTGCCTGCTCTCATCGGCGCTCTCCTCGAACACCTCGTTCTCGGCGCCATTGGGATCCCCAGCCGACATAGTGAAGCCGATTCGATTTGCCTTGCGTCAATGGCTCTGTTTTGGAGCTGGTATCCTGCGAGCGTGGAGAGAGAATGGGTGAGTCGGAGGGGGACTTAAAAGAAGGGCGGGCGGGCGGCGCCAAGTAGCCAACCGAGCTTTGCGATAACGGCGCCGGGGAAAGTTGGGCGGGGCTAGTGTGTATGTATGCCTTCCCTTGTGAAAGCGGCGTCGTTTTGGATGGGGGGGGGGGAAGAGGGCAAAGACGAGGAGAGATATATATAATAAAATATATAAGAAAGGACGATGACTCCCAGCGTTTTAGCCTTTTCAATATATATTATTTTGAAGAGGGAAGCAAGGCGGACGGCAGTGGTGGGTTGGGGGAGGATAAGATATCGGTGAGGTCAGCACAGCTACGAGGTATTTATTTGGCTGGACGAATGGCCGATGGATTTTTGGTGGATGGATGATGAGCAATAGTATGTGTACAGTGTGCTGTGTGCTGTGTGTACTGTTAGCTACGCCCATATACGCGGGGTACCGTGCAGGTCGGCCTGGGATGTGGTCGGCCTGGGATGTGGTCGGCCTGGTAGCTGTCCCACGTAAAAAATATAGTCTCGGGCGGCTGCTCCGCGCTACTGCTGTAGTACCTATGAATACCAAGTAACTCACGCATAAACACATGTACCCCCGAAAGAAATCTATGTACCACTGGCCGACCACTGGGCGCACTGGTAAACTGACTCTCACACTGTGTGCATTCTTTACGCTTCTTACCCTTATCTGGCCCGACCGAAGCCATTTCAATTGAGCCGGATAATAGCTCTTACTGTACAGCTCAGCTCCAGTTCGCCGACTGAGCCGCCAGCGAGCTCAACAAAAAAAAAAAAGAAAAAACCCCCCCCTCAAAAAAAGGCCAAGGCGGTATTGGCAAAACATTTCGACTCACAGCAATAGATAAAGGGTAGTAGGGCAGTAGCAGCAACTATTTCAAAAGAGTACACCAGCAGTTACTAACAGTACCGCCAGTACATCCACTATCCTCCCCATACCTCCCCAAATCCACCATCTCCCCCTTCGCGACTACTTCTCCCGAGAGCCAGACACACGCCTTGCTCCGCGGTAACTATAGCGCTTATACCTCTCCCATCCTGTGCCGAGGAACCTCGCCTTTCCCCCAACGAACAATCCCCGGAGCCCGCGAGAGCCAAACGATCATCTCCCCGGACGGCTCCGGGTGCGGGGAAAGTAGGGTTCGAAGGGGGAGGGAAGCAGAGATCCAGGAACATCTCGGTCGAACTGGAATGGCAATTCACCACGAGAACTCAGAGCGGTTCCCGGCTGAAACTTCACATGGCCAAGTTGCGAGGATAGCCGGGTGGGAACGCAAGGTACCTTTGGGGCATAGGCCGATCAGGGACGGAGAGTCAATGGACGAGCATCGGGATTATGATTCCCTAACGCACTGACGTCGTTACGTGATCAACCTCCAGGTCTAGGTCTGGGAATGAGAAATGCCCGATGCCCCCAATGCCCCCAATGCCCCCAATGCCCCAAAAACCCCAAAACCCCGCCGTCCATGTGATATGTTCCCCTATGGCCGGTTCGGCCTCGTCCGAGAGCTTTCGGCGGGGGGGAATATCCGTTCGTTCAGGACGACACGCGTGAGCAACAGAAATAACTAAATAACTACTTTGGTCCGTCCAAGAGAGGGCCAAGGGAAGTCCGACGACCAAAGAGTTAGCTATCCCCCTTGCAAGGTCCCCCCTTCCCTATTTGCCGTGTCAGCAAAAAAAAAAGTTTAAATCGCCTTAGGCAAATAGAACCGCCCATGCTCCTGCCCAGCTGACAGGCAAAATCAAGCTTGGGGAAGGGGGAGCGGCGCGCCGCAGGTTCGTTTAGTTGACTCATGTGGGATGTGGGGGTTCAAAGCTCCAAGGTTGGGGTAGAGGGAGAGAAAAATCAGCGTGGCTGGCTGGCGCTGCTCCGGCTCCGGTGCGGCGGCGGTGCTCGTGGATGAATTGAGAGAAAGTCCGTCGGATTAACCCCGTGGGATAAACTCGCATCAATTGAAACCAGAAAAAGGGTCCATTGGCGGGCGTGACACATACCGCCCGCGGCCGTTTTATCTATACTTGGCTGAATCATTGGTTTCACATGGTATCTCTCGCTGTATTTGTGGAGCCGCCGCCGTCGTCGTTGTCGTTCAATATGCAATTTCATCTGGAACAAACGCGCGTTCTCGGTGTCAAAGTACATCTCATGGAATTCTCTCTCTCTAGCTACCTACAAAGCCAAGCCCAACTCGAAAGTTGCAAAGCCTCAAAAGTTATTTGTTGTGGCCACTACCACCCTCCATATCATAAAGAAGTCGCACCCAACATCCACCACCAGTCCTTTGTGCATCATCCCCAATCCCCCATCCCTCCATGCCCAAACCTATCATTCCCCCATATAAATACATCATCATGAATCGAAAAAAACGGAACCTGAATGGGGCCCTTGGCGCGAAAAGTCCACGACCAGACCGCTCGCTCAAAGGAATACATCGAAAAGAAGAAACCTCAATATCCACGATTTTTCCCATTAATTATCAAGACCATCCTCATGTATTTGTTTCATCTAAAACCCGCCGAAGCCCGTAGGTTGTGGCGCGAAGCCGTTGGCCTGTCCGTAGGGAGCGGGCGAGGTTGGTTGTCCGGCTGGGCCTTGCGTGAGCATGAGGCGGGAGCCGCCGAGGATCGGGGTGTTGTTCTCCTCCTTGACCTGCGACTGCTCGCGCGCCTTGCGCTCGTCGTTGTCCTTCTTGAGGGTATCGATTGTCGCGGATTGTTGAGCGAGGAAGTTGATCATGAATGGCATCGTGAAATCGGTAAGGCCGTGACGCCACGACAGCTCCATGACGATGTGGAGTGGGATGAGGTCGTAACACGAGTAGAGCATTCCGACGTAACACTCCTTGCTGCCAATGTCGACAAACTGCAATTAATTAGTAAAGACTCAATACCAGAATTAAAAAGGTAACTTACGTAACGGATCAATTCCTCCACGACTTCCGTCTTGCCTGAGATCGCCGCCGTCTCAATGGCATCCTTGTAAAGCTTGTCCTGCTTGGACAGAGCGATAGACTTCTCCCAACGCTTGTTCTTGCGGTAAATGTTGGAAGCGATCTGGCGGAAGAAAACCAGATCGTGGCGCTCGAGGCGCTGTGCCAAGTCAACTGGGTCGTAGTTGTCATAGTTCTCGACAGAGTCGCGAAGAGTCTTGTAGTCCTCCTCCTCAATCAACAAGTCATTGATGGCGTTGTTGACAGCCTTCTTGTTCTGGGTCTGAACGTTAAGCAGGAATGGCTTGATCAACGGAATGTTGTCCGACTTCTCAAACATCTTGACCACTCTGTTGACATCGATTCTCGGAGTCAAAGCCTGGAGAAGGTCCGTGAGGAGCGACGGCTGCTCTTGAAGGTAAAAGTTCAGAGCACGGTAGTAGATTTCCAAGTTGGCAACCTTGACAACAATGTCCTTGAAGGAGTGGTGCTCCCAAGCATCGGCAGCACGCTCCATCATGGCAAGAGCAGCATTGTCCCACTCGTCGTAGTGGCAGTACAGGAAAACCAGCTCAGGCCACAGGTTAGCCTCCTCGCAAGCACGGATCATCTTGGGGATGTTGATACGGCTCCAGAAGAGCTTCAGGTGCTCCATCACACGCTCAGGGTGGTACTTGGACAAGGCAATGCCGAGCTCTGTGAACATGCCCATGTGAGCACGCTCAAGACCAAGGCCTTGCTCGAGCACGGCAATGAGCTCATCAAAGTAACCATTGCGCTCGTATTGCTTAACGAGGCCTTGAAGCTCCTCGGCATCGACAATCAAGTTCAGACCACAGATCTGAGCAAGACGGAACTCCTTCTTCTCCACACAGGCAGCATTGACCTGCTTCCAGACCTTGATGTTGTTGGCCTTGCGAGCGCACTCAACAGCAGCTTGGTAATCGCTGAGGTGAACAAGCGTGGTAGCGAGCTTGGCCCAGTTGGAGATGCTGCTGAAGAAGATCTTTGCGGCTTGGTGGTAACCCTCGGCGTAAGCCTTGTCACCAGACTCCTCGATGTCTGCAACGTTTGTGCCCTTGAGGAAGTCCTCCAACTCAGAGAGCTGCTCGGTGCGGGCATATGCAAACGCCAACGCCGTGTCGATCTCTGGCTCGCGGAGAGTCTTGCGAGACATCTTGAGGTACTTGATGAGATCCTCATCCTTTCCGGCCGGAACGGCGTATTCGATGACCTCCTTGTAGTTGCCGGGGTCTTGCGCGCGGATGTAGGACTCCACGGCATCGCTGATTCTAAGACCATCCAATTGAGCCTTGGCAACGCGGCTCCAGACCTCTGGAAGCTCGACGCGCTCACCATACTCCTGTGCACGATCAATGCTGACAATGTGCTCAACGAGAACATTGACTGCCTTGGGGTGGTCGTCGATCTTCTTGTAGACCTCAAAGGCCTCCTCGTAGAGACCAACCTCGATACAAATATCAGCCACCTCAGTGGTGGTGTATTCGTTGAGCTGGTGAATGTAATCCATCACCTTGCTCTTATCAGCCTTGGTGGCAGTGAAGATGAGGAGGTTCTGGAGGCTGCCGTTGTCACTGAATGGCGAAGGCTCAAGAACGATCTTCTCCAACAGCTCAATGAGCTCCACGGGAAGATCATTCTTCAGGAACGAGGAAACAGCCACGGAAACCTTCTCTGGCTCCTTGGACTCGGGAACAGCTGTGGAGATGACCTGGTCAACGAGCGATCTACGGTGGTTGTTGTTGCCGCTCAGAACAAAGTTCCAGAGCTCTTCATCAGCACGCTCAAGAAGGTAGCGAGCCTGTGCCTTGAACATGGAGTTCTCGTTGGTGATGTTGACAAGCTCCAAATCGTTCTGGCCCTTGCTGTATGCAATGAATGCAAGGTTCGGGTCACGCTTCTCGCAGTACTTTCCGACAACAAGAGTGTCATACTGGTTGTTGTCCTTGAGGAACTTCTCTGGGTTGTTGTTGCTATCGATATAGATCTTGGCCAGGGCATTGTAGACCGCCTGCTGCTCGTTGCCAGAGGCAAGGGTAGCCTCGAGGAATGGCAACAGGATCTTTAGACGATTGCGTGTCTCAACCTCCTGAACGAGTTCGTCGATGGGGATTGACGCTGCGTTGACGGTCGACAGGAGGTTCTTGATAATGCTCTCGTCGCAATCGACATCAAGTAAGCCCCCAATGACAGCCGGGGTTCTCGCTGGGTTAACACGCTGAACGTACACCTCGATCGACTTGAAATGCTGGTTTTGGTATAGGTATAGAACAAGATCGTGGATAAAGTTGAAACGATCGCAGACAATAATGAGAGGAAGTTGCTCGGTCAATCTGGCCTCCTTCAAGAAGTTCTTGACCTTCTCCGGGTTGTAGTGGTTGCTATCACGGCAGATACGCTCAACCTCGTTGAACTGTTGCATCGTCGTCGCGGCCTCAATGTACTTGAAGTTGACATCTGGGTCCTCGCTGACATTGACAATGCTGCCAAGGTAGTAGAACAGACCCTCGGCAGTCTTGTACTTCTCGAAGAGATCGATCAACTTGGTAGCACCAAGCAGGTCGGAGTACTTTGTAGCAATGTGCACAACGGCCTGCAGGTTCTGGCGGATATTGGACTTCATCATGGCATCCAGGCAATCCAGTGACTGCTCAACGGAGAAGCGACCGAAGAAATTGGTGAGCCAGTCCTGGTTGAAAGTAGGCGTCGCAACAATGTTGACGATGACACGCTTGATTGCTGCGGGATCCTCGTAGTGCTCCAACGCACGCTGGGAAAGTCCTGCCTGCTCGCACAGCTGTGCAATGCGAGCCTTATCGTAGTGAGAGAACATCTCGTTGCCAAGAATAGCATCAGCGACTTGGGGGGCGTTGATGAGGTTCATCTCAAGCAGGCGGGTCTGGAGGTGGCCTTGCTCAGGCTTGTTGTCCTTCAAGGCATCGAGGAGGAAAGCAGTAGCAGCCTGGACCATGTTCTGCGATTGGAAGATGTCGACAACGCGCTCGACATCAACAAGGGAACCACCTTCGTTGTTGGCGAGTTGGGTCGCGAATTCGGTACCCTTCTCTGGGTTGACACGAACGATGTGCTGGAGCAGGACGATGTAATCCGGCTGGTAGCCAACCTGGCTCGAGTAAGGCACAATCTTGTCGAACTGGCCAAGCTCAGCGAATGCTGCAACCACCTTCTGTGGGATGTTTGCACGAAGGTAGATGCTAAGAGCAAGAGCCAAATCGTGTGGGCGGACAAGATCTCCAAGCTCTTCGGAGCAGTCCAACTTGCTCTCCTTCATCCACTTCTCGATAAGATGCTTGCGGTTTTGGGCGAGGACTGGCTTGACAAGCTCAAGAGTCTCGTGCTTGTTGAGATCTCCCTTGTCCAACAGCGAACCGAAGTACTGGAGGATGATGGAGAGCTGTCCAGGCTGGGCCGGGATGTTCTTGAAGCGCTCGATGGTTTGGGGTGTGCGGAGGAATCCTCGAGGGGAGTTTGCAGCAATCTTGGCAGCCTCAGCGTAGTTGCCTGCGTTGATAAGCTGGTCGAACTGCTGTGCGTAAAGGTTGTCTGCGCCAGGTAGGCCTGCTCTAGATGCAAGCTTTACGGCCAGGCCGGAGTTGGCTGGGTTCTGAAGCAAGTATGGAATGACGGTTGCCTCGTCCACAGCCACGGAGAGCACTTGGCCCTTCCTGTTGACACCGACAAGACCCTCGGATTGGGAATCAGATGCGGTAATAAAGATCGTTTCGCTCGAAATGCGGTTCATGAATATACACGTGCCGGTCTCTAAGTCGTAGAGGTGAATGAAGCCGTACTTTGTCACCAAGTAGATGATGCTGTACTTCTCAGACACCTGCATGGCGACTGGGAAATCATTGACTGCCTCTGCTGGGAAATATACATCCACTGCCTTCTTTGGGAAAGCAGGGTTTGAGGTTTGGTGGTCGACCTCCACGACGTGTAACTTCGCACCGGTGGCCGTACGGACGGCGAATGCGAAAACCTTCGTATCGGCAGGCGCACCCTCTAAGCGCAAGGTGCCAAATGCTGCTGCGTGGCCCTCAAGAGCCTGGCTGATTCCACGGTCCTTCGAGTATAATTGCATGGCTCCAACGACACGGCCCTGCTGTTGGGAGATGCCGATGACAACCATCCACTTTCCGTCCGCGCTGACGCGGTAGTTTATTATTTGCGAACCCTATATGATATCAGTAGCCGTCATCAAGTAGATTATAACGGCATATTTACCTGGAGGTTCTCATGGCGCTTGAAGACCTCAACGGGCTGTGCTTGGTTCTGGTCAAAAACATCCCAGTGGTAGACTGCGGTATCTGTGACAAGGCCCAAAGTCGTCTCGTTGAACCATTTCCAGAATACAACGTCCTCGTTCATCGTCGCCGACTTTAGCTTCGCCTTCTGCTCTAGATCAAATATTTGAAGTGTTCGCGACTGAGCCTTGAGCGCAATAATCTGCTTCGTCCAGTGCATGATGGCACTATCGGCCTTGATGGGTCTCCTCGTCACATTGTTATTTTGTTTGAGGTCTATGATGACAACTTCGGGTGATGCAGCTTCGTTCTTCTTCTCGCGGACGCAGATGAAGGAGTCGGACTCGAGTGTCTGGGGGTCATGTTAGTGACTGCCTAACAGCGAGACCGGGGACCACCGGAACAACTTACACAGGTGTTAAATCCAATTGAGGCAGGCTATAAGCATAATCGTCAGTATTCGGATGATAGACGGCCTCATTGAGAGGTCAGGTTGCATATCAGGCAGTAATGGCTTACTTCAACTCCAACACTGGTCAACTGTAAATAGAGGTTAGCTTGCGATCTAGAGGTGAATTCAGGGTCTCATCATCACTACGAACCTGAAGAAGCTCAGTGAACTTGATGGGAAGAGCTGCCATCTTTATTATGGGCTTGCGCTGATGGCGCGCAGTTGGCAAGGCCTGTCCTCAACTCCGGAATAAGGGTCAGGGTGCTGACACGTAATAGGGTATTTGTGTTGGTACAGCTCTCGGAGCAGTATTAAAGCCGTATAAAGAGGGAATATTCGTGGCGAAGTTTCGACTTCGCGATTCGTAAGAAGAGTAAAGAAGGAAGGAAGGAGATAGGGAAAGGGTGGTTTGAGTAACGCGTTGTGATGGAGATTGATTTCAGGCAAGCTTCCCAAGAAACGTACTTGGCTACGTATTGGGTAACTCCTTATAATTGCTCACGTGATCTGATGCGGTAAATTGCATGTTGCCCTGCATATCAGGCAAACATTGTCGGCCTGCGGCGGCGTTGCGACGCAAACAGAACCACAACAATGTGTCAACAGCCTGGCGATTGCACAGAAATAGACAAGCGTCCAGCATGATCCCCACGTTTTGCTTCACATCTACTCAATGAGTCTACAGCATCTATTATGATCTTCATCTATAGCAGGCAAGCACAGACGTTGATATCTTTTACAGTTTGACTGGCACTATGGAGTATGTGGCGGCTCATTCACCCTGACGCGGCAAAGTAGAAACAGATTCACTCTGATACAATAAGGTATTTCAAGTTAAGACAAATTCACTTTCATTCACGTCATTGTTTTATATAAAGTTTTACAGCTTAATCGTTCCATTGTCTGTATTTAATCGAAAGTACATACCAGGGGCAAGTGTTCACAAGACCCCTTCTCTAAAATCTGTTAAACCAGCAAGCACTACAACCACTGCACTAGGCAAGCGCCACGAAGGGTATCATTATGGTCAAGAAGTGAATGTCGTGAGTCTATTATGTATTATAACGCCACGCTGAATCCGGGAAGTCTATGGACGAAGGGTTGAGATATCCAAATGAAGACATTTAGATAAGCTGCGGGGTGTTAGCTGCTGTTTCCTGCTTTCTCAGATCGACGAGATGGAACTTACGAGAGCAACACCTCCGGCAATGATCATGCCCAGAGCGGAAGCACCGTTGATGGCGGCACCACCCTCGTAGATGGGGGAACCAGTTGGCTGCGGGCCGGTGGAAACTCCAGTGGAGCCAACGCCAGTGCCAGATGGGGCAGGGGCGGTTGGGGAAGGAGGAAGCTGGCTGACGTAGGTTGGGGCCGGGGCAGAGGTGGCAGGGACCTCAGGGGCAGAGGTGGCAGGGACCTCAGGGGCAGCGGAGGTCTCGCACTCGTAAACGGTGACGGTGCTAAGAGTCTATGTTAGAATCTCGTTTTCCAAGGTTGTTTGTTTGCGTGGCAGTGGCTACTTACACCTGCTGGGCGGCAGCGACGGAAGCCAGGACGGCGAAGATGGTGGCAGCGGAGAATTGCATTTTGACGGTTTTGGTTTGTGAGGTTGGTTTAGGTGGAAGAGTTTGGTATAAAGTTGATTGAAAGGTGGAAAGTGAGTGACTGTAGATAGCTGGTTACAAAAGAGTGTAAGTTGATCGTGGATGGAGAGAAAAGACCGAAACTGGAACCCCAGATGCTCATATATACCACAGTGGTGCCCAGCAGCGCCACAATCCCCTCCTAAACATCATGGCCCGCTATCGCAGAACAAGAGAGGATTGACCTTGCAAATCTCATAGATATTCGGTCAAATCTACTATGGCCCACTTGGGAAATTAAGTTGTCGTCGACCCCAGCCCAAGTCGCCATCGGGGTACATTTATGATTGCACGGCAGCCAACCAACTGCCGGTGTTGCAACACTGCACTGGACCAAGCTGACGATTGAGATCGCTGCATTCCACTTATCGCTGCCCCTCGGCGCACTTAACACCCCAAATGTCTCTAGTCAGCAGTTATGAGGACTGATCAGTTCTAAAAGATCCCTATTATTATCTCTCCCGCAGTTTCCCCTTTCTAGTCCTGAGACTCTGATTTACAGTTTGGCCACCCTATCACGACTAGGACGGTGAAGGTCATAATCTCTTATCCACCGAGCTAGGCTAGTTGGTCTTGATGATCAACGGAAAACGGTTTCACCAGAGGGCGGCCCCAAGACCACCAAACCTGGATATTATTCCGAAACTTAGCCAGCCTATCTAAACATCGCCATCTACTGCTTGTATATCGCCATTTAGCCACACATTTCCGAAGATTACCCAATCACCGCGCGTCTTTTGGAGTTATTTAGGGGTCTTACTCGGGGTTAGTCAGGGGCACAAGGTGTTTATCTCAGCGACCAGACCAGGTATCCCAGGCCAAATTGCTTGAACGGCGGGAAGGAAACATGTGTAAATTGGTGGTGGTGATGATGCACACGCCACCATTTCTTGGCTGATAATTGAAGGTGATTGAAATTGCGATAGATGCGTCGAGCCATATCCGTGCCCATATTCGTTATTCCATGGCAGAGAAGGTAGAGAGTAGCTGAGCGCTTCAGCGCTTCGCCAGGGCCGCATATCCAACAGACCCATTGGCGCCAAGGGTGGTCACGACTTTGCGGCTGCCGACCTTGCTTGCGACCTTGCTTGCGTGTCGCAATATGTAATTCACCGTGCAGCATGTGGTGCTCCCTTGAAAATTACAAATTGATCGCCACAGCGCTCTAATTCTCCTTCCAGTAGGTCACATCTCACATCACGCACACACATACGCAATTCGGTCTACAGAACACCTGCTAGCTGGTGATGCTAGGATGTCCAGTTATGATGCTTGCTAGCTATGAATTTTCCCCAATCTTGCCACAAAGTGCATGTACAAAAGGTATGTACAGCCAGTCTTTGAGACCCTCCGCACAACATCCGAAGATGCTTCAGCGAAGCGCCTCACCCAGGACCGACCGCGAACGATGTCAATTCTCCTTTCTACTTGACGATTTCCATGTTTCATAGAGCCACACACTGCCACGAGGACAGCGGGCTTCTCACAGGAACGCTTTTAATGAGAAAGTTGGTTTTGCGTTGTTTTATTATGGAAAGAAAAGAAAAGGGAAAAAGTTCCGCACGAGAAAAAAGTTTTATACTCCCTCCCCGCTCGGCAAGGTCCGTCCGATAGTCCGATGCCGCTACCGACGAGGTCACGTGTATCCTCTCTGTGTTTGTGATGTTTGTGGATGTTTGTGATTCCCACACTGTTTTCCTGCCTGACGGCTACGGAATCCTTAATTGTCAGGCGGGAAACAGCTGGGCCCCCACAAAAATGTTACACCCCACCATGCCGATGATTGTACCCCTCCGTCGATTTTTCCATG
This sequence comes from Pseudogymnoascus sp. BL308, assembly GCA_001630595.1. Classification (NCBI taxonomy): domain Eukaryota; kingdom Fungi; phylum Ascomycota; class Leotiomycetes; order Thelebolales; family Thelebolaceae; genus Pseudogymnoascus; species Pseudogymnoascus sp. BL308. Next base: position 106,432 of record LMYD01000195.1, on the reverse strand, counting down.
AGGAGATACCATTTGTGAATGACAATCCAGTAATTAAGGTTGCATTTACCAATATAAATACTACTACGCCATTTACTTGACAGTGGTGGATCTATCATCTCAAAATGGCAAAGACAGGTAAAGTTGTCCGAATGTTATATATTGTCGTTGCTCAATAATACTGACGTAAAGACATAGCGATTATCTCCGTCTACGACAAGACGGGTCTTCTTGACTTGGCCAAGGGATTGATCAAGCAGAATGTTCGTCTTCTGGCGTCTGGCGGAACGGCCAAGATGATCAGAGAGTCAGGCTTTGCAGTTGAGTGAGGGCTTTTCCCCGCCGCCTTAGAGACAACGCAAGCTGACCAGGCTGTACAGAGACGTGTCTGCCATTACGCACGCGCCCGAGATGCTCGCTGGCCGTGTCAAGACGCTGCACCCAGCTGTCCACGCTGGTATCCTGGCTCGCGACCTTGCCTCTGACGAGAAGGATCTTGCCGACCAGAACATCAACAAGGTCGACTATGTCATCTGCAACCTCTACCCATTCAAGGACACCGTCGCCAAGATCAACGTCACCGTCCCCGAGGCCGTCGAGGAGATCGATATCGGAGGTGTGACGCTCATCCGCGCCGCCGCCAAGAACCACACCCGCGTCACCATCCTCAGCGACCCATCTGACTACCCATCCTTCCTCGAGGAGCTCGAGAAGGGCGAGATCAAGGAGCAGAGCAGACAGATGTATGCCCTCAAGGCATTCGGCCACACCGCGGACTACGACGCTGCCATCTCCGAGTTCTTCCGCAAGCAATACGCCTCCAACGGTGTTCAGCAGCTCGCCCTCCGCTACGGCGCCAACCCCCACCAGAAGCCCGCCGCGGCCTACGTCAAGTCCGGCGAGCTGCCATTCAAGGTCCTCGGCGGCGCCCCAGGTTACATCAACCTCCTCGATGCCCTGAACGCCTGGCCCCTCGTCAAGGAGCTCAAGGAGGCTCTCGGCCATCCTGCCGCCGCAAGCTTCAAGCACGTCTCCCCCGCTGGAGCCGCCATCGCCGTCCCCCTCTCCGCCGAGGAGCGCAAGGTCTACTTCGTCGACGACATTGAGGGCCTCGAGAACTCCCCTCTCGCCCAAGCCTACGCCCGCGCCCGCGGCGCCGACCGCATGTCCTCCTTCGGCGACATGATCGCCCTCAGCGACACCGTCGACGTTCCCACCGCCAAGATCATCTCCCGCGAAGTCTCCGACGGAGTGATCGCGCCCGGCTACGAGGACGCCGCCCTGGAGATCCTCAAGAAGAAGAAGGGCGGCCGCTACCTCGTCCTCCAGATCGACCCGGAGTACGTGCCCAACCCCCAGGAGACCCGCACCGTCTATGGCATCACCATGGCCCAGCACCGCAACGACGTCGTCATCTCCCCCGCCTCGTTCGCCTCCATCATCACCCCCAAGGAGGGCGCCGCCTTGTCGGACTCCGCGCTGCGTGATCTCACTGTCGCTACTATCGCGCTCAAGTACACCCAGAGCAACTCCGTGTGCTACGCGCTTAACGGACAGGTCGTCGGTCTCGGCGCCGGCCAGCAGAGCCGTATCCACTGCACCCGTCTCGCGGGTGACAAGGCTGATAACTGGTGGTTGCGTTTCAGCCCCCGTGTGCTCGAGATCAAGTGGAAGAAGGGCTCCAAGCGCGCTGACAAGAGCAACGCTATTGACCTGCTCGTCAGCGGGGAGCTGCCTAAGGAGGGCGCCGAGAGGGAGCTCTACGAGGCTATGTTCGAGGAGGTGCCCAAGGAGTTTACGGATGAGGAGAGGACGGAGTGGTTGGGCAAGCTGAAGGGCGTTGCGTGCTCGAGTGATGCATTCGTAAGTTCCCTGGACGATTAATTTGGAGTGAGTGTTTTGCTAATTGTGATGAATAGTTCCCATTCATCGACAACGTCTTCCGCGCCAGCCGCTCGGGAGTCTCGTACATCGCTGCGCCGACTGGTAGCCAGAACGACAGCGCTGTCATGGAGACGGCGGAGAAGCTGGGCATTACGTTTGTTGAGCAGAGCATCCGTCTGTTCCACCACTAGATTGGGGGAGGGATACCTAAAAGGGGTAGGTAGTCTAGGGATGAAGTGGAGGGGGTTGAAAAGCGAAGTGATAGATACCTTGCTAGGCTTAGAAAATAAGTGTAGCTTGAATGGAAATGGTTCAACATCCATAGAGTGTTGCGTGTGTGGTAGTTTGTGATGCTGGGGTAGACTCATGTGATCTTGTTCACCGTGGTCTCAGTCCTCGAGTACAGTCACTGTAAACATCGCCACTCCCCTCAGTTTCCTGCTTCATTTTTTCCCTTTAGGCGCTTTCTGCGCACTCCCCCCGCTAATCCCCCATTTCTGCGCAAGAAATCCATCCCCCCCTCCCCCCACCCAGCAACGCTGATACTAGCACCTCCCATAACAATCACTGTCTATATCACCACTCTTCTTAGTTTCTAACTTCATTTTTTTTCCTTTGCGCGCTTTCTGCGCATTTTCCACGCTACTCCACCATTTCTGCGCACAAACACCCAGAAGCGCGCGTCTAGAACACGTCTTGCGACGTGATTCTGGAATAGAAACATGACAAAGCCCATTCTAGAAATCAATGCCACGTTTACCCCATACCCCATACCCCTCACCCCCTAACATTCTCCTTGTCGTTAGCGCATCGCAGTTGTAAACGGATTGTCACCATATCTGCCAACATCGTCGGCCTCACTTTTGGGACTTTGCGCACTTTTGGGCTTTTCTACCCAAAAGTGCGCACATTCGAGAAAATGAGGCAGGATATATTGTCCTTAGGCATCTAAGTGAGCGAGTATAATGGAATCGAAGGCCTCGTCGTCGCCACCATTGTAGCCAGCGTCAATATAACTTCTTCTAACACCACTGCCACTCTCCACGTTCATCATCATCAACTGCATCGAGCTTCTGGACTCATCACCACCTAAATTTCGAATATCTTGAGCTTCATTTTCTGAATTTGCGCACTTCTGAACTTTTCTGCGCTACTTTGCGCGGAAATTCGAGGAAATAAGGCAGAATATAGTATGATAAGGCATCTATAGGAACGAGTATTATAGAATTGAAAGCCTCATCGTCGCCACCATCATCGCTGTCGCTAATATAACCACCGCTAACACCACCAACACTGGCAACGCTCATCTCCATCAACTGCATCGAGCTTCAAAATGCCTTTCCACCCAAATCCTGAATATCTTGAGCTTCACTTTCTGATTTTGCGCAGAAAATCCGAAATTGGTGCCACATTAGCCCCCTTAAATCGAAGGCCATGACGCTGCCAGAACCGCCAGCGCTTGTCACTTTCGCTCGCATCGAGCTTTTTTATGTATCACCACCTATTTTGTAAATATTTCGAGCTTCACTATCTGAATTTGCGCACTTTCGACTTGTTTTGCGCGCGGAAATCAGAGTTGATGCCATATTAGCTCCCTTAATTCGAAGGCCACGATGCTGGCTGCACCGCTCACTTCTGCATCGAGCTTTTGGATGTATCACCACCTAATTTATGAATATCTTGAGCTTCACTCAGAAATTTTCTGAATCTGCGCACTTTTGAACTATTTAGCGCCAATCTGCGCAAAAAGCAGGAATTGGTACCAAATTACCCCCTCCCCTTTTGCAAGCCCCTGACCACCTATATAGTAGAATCGAGAGCCTCATCGTGGCCACCTTCGTCATCCATTGTAACTGCTATCACTGCATCGAGCTTGTACAACTATCACCACATAATTCTTGAATATTTTGAGCTTCACTTTTCTGAATGTGCGCACTTCCTGCGCAATTAGCGCGACTTTGCGCAAAACCATAGAAAAACTGCTACTAAATTGGTGGCAGGGACTCTTCTTCCCTACCTGCTGCCACTTATTTCACACAGAGTAGATATAGAATTAAAAGTTGTTGTCCCCATCCTTCCATCCCCATCAACCGCATCGAGCCTCTCGACATCCCACCACCTATTTTGTGAATATCTTAAGCTTCATTTTTGAGAATCTGCGCACTTTCCGCGCTTCTTGCGCTAATTTGCGCAAAACCGTAGAAAACTGCTACCAAATTAGTAGCAGACACCCCCTCCCCGCCTGCTACCCCTTATTTTTCACAGAACAAATGGAGAATCAAAAGTTGTCGTCTCCATCTTTCCATCCCCATCAACTGCATCAAGCTTTTAAAACTATCACCACCCAATTCTTGAATATCTTAAGCTTCATTGTAGAGAAACTGCGCACTTTTGAACTTTATCCGCGCTATTTGCGCACAATCTCAAAAACAGCTACCAAATTAGTGGCAGTCCCCTCCCCCCTTTACCGCGCCACCCCTTGTTTTTCAGGAATCCAAGCTGTCAACCTCGTCATCACCATCACCATCGCCTGCATCGAGCTTCTAGAATCATCACCACACAATTCTTCAATATCTTGAGCTTCATTTCCATTTCTGGCGTTTTGCGCACTTCTGGCGCTAAATCCAAGGATTTGCGCAGAAAAACTCTGTCACTAAGACATGAGCGGAACATGTGACCTTCCCCTCCCCTCTCCCTTCCCACCCTGCCTATCTAGCTGTCTGCTTGCTGCTGGCGCTGCTGGCTGCTGCCGCCGCCGGTGAGCTGCCGCAGCTGCCCGCAGCGGCCAGGGCGGCAAATTCCTTTTGCGCACTTTCTGCGCTATCCGGGCGAAACTGCGCACTTCCACGTTTGGGGAAGTGCGCAGCTGTCGAGCAGTGTGCTCAGCAGTATACGAATTGTGTATAGACAGACAGACAGTCTACGTTCTAGGATAAAGGGGGTTGGCTATATACTCTTTGCCGCCTCTGCCGCTGTTCTGTGTTGAGCTCGGCTGAATGGGTTTCGCCGGTCTTGCGCATTTCTAGACCGATTCTGCACATCTTGCGCACTTTCCTGTTGGAGACTGTGCGTGGTGGGATGGTTTACTGACATTGACGCTTGGGTGGTCTTTGTTCGCTACTTGGTTGTATCTGCGTGCTGATGCTTCTTACTTCTTGCTTGCTTCATGCATCCCTTTCAGCCGTTTTCCTTCAGCGGTCTCTAACTAAAGCGTATACTATTCATAGATCCCTCTCTTTTGCCACTATATACATTTACGCATATATACCAAATACCGATCACTCATCAGCAATATCGCCATAGTAATCAACTTCCCCTATCCTGGTTTGAGGCAATATATCTCACCACCCTCAACCCACAGTGTAAGACTGACTGACAGCTCAACCCCCTCCACAAGAGGACAACAACACCACCAAGACCCACGAGTGTAACCACCCCTCTGGATCGCGTCGTGTCATTGCAGGTAATTAATCATTGGAGTCCTAAACAGGTGGCGAGGTTGGTGCTCTACACAAGTGGCGAGGTGCCGTGGCTGTGTGCAGTGATACTGCATCGTACGTACGTACAGCATTTGTCGTTGTCTCACCCAGGACTTTCACTTGTGAGACGGGTGGCCTTCCTTCTACACTCTACACAGACAGGTAGGAGAATGTCGGGTTCTACTGTTGCATTCCGGGTATGCATATCAGCACTCTGTATGTAGGTCTGGGCAAGGGCAGGTCGGGAATGCATCTCAGCATTCTGGGAGTCTGGGCAAGGGCAGGCCGGGGGTGGTATGTAGCAGCGCATTCCTCGTACGATGGGGGTTCTGGGCACGGCATGAACTCGGTGCGGTGGCACGGGTGAGGGTGAGGGGGTGGTGTGCTTGGGATTGTATGTGTAGAGTAGGAGGGAGGGAAGGAAGTAAGGGAGGGTTTTGTCATTTGTTTGTCGCTGGTGGTGATGGCGGCGGCATTACTGTGGTTGGTTTACTGTGCTGAGAATGTATGTCTCCGAAGATCCCTCTGGCTGGAATGCCACATGGTGATCTCTGGCATCTGGATGACAGTTTGTGGAATGGATCAATCCAACGGCGTGACTTATCTTCTTTTGCACTATGGAATCTCCTCTACTGCGACTCTATGGCAAGGGTGCGACTCTATGCTACCCTTGCCATAGAGTCGCAGTACCGTGCATGCGTACACATAAACCTGAGTGGGAAATCCTTCTGACCACTTCGCACTCTCCTCTATGCGACCACACCTCACTGTAACCGCCCAGGTCCCTGCCTCTTTTCTCGCTCTTGTCCCTCCTTCCCTCCTCCTAACGTCGATTGGCCGGGCACTAACATCGGCGGGTGTGCGGGACCCTCTCCACCGGCCAATCACCGCCCCCGCCGCCCCTGCCCTGGAAGCGCCGTCGCCAGGGCTCGCTGCACGGTCTTCACAGGCGTCACAGCCCTCCCCAGCCCTCCACCACACAAACACCACCAATCCCCCCAAACACCCCTACCCCGCACCCCTGCCCTGCGAAACACCCACCCAATCACAGTCGCCCGTCACGCTTCTTCCCGCCGCCGATGCGACATGGTCGGTGATCGGCGGGCAGATGGGCGCGAAGAGCTACAGATCCATTGGGGGGATTGGGCTGCGGGCGCAACTACCGCATATCGAAATCCGTGCCCCGTCAAACAATCTACCAGGGACCTAGAGAGGTGCGAGGTGAGTCGGCAAGCACACTGGTTTGGCCCTGGCCTGGGGGAGAGGTGCATGCATGCATGCGCGGTGCCATGGGAGAGAGGGCGCCAATGGCTGGGAGTACTTGCTCGGTGCGGTGCAGTACCAGTATATCCGTCAGGACGCCATCTGACACCTTTTTTTCTTTGTTCGCTGCGTTGTATTGCGCTGATCACAGGCTTTTGGCTTCACGTTTCTCCTCTCCTCTCTCTGTCTCTCTGCTCTATCGTCTCTTGCCACGGCTATACGACGTTGAACCCGCGCATTGTGCTATTCTCTGTGTGAACAACCCGCGCCGTTGTGCTGTAACGAACGACGCATCTCCAGCAACAACCACTTTGTGGCCGGCGGTTGGCCTCAAACTGCGCCCACACAGCCAGCCCGCGAACGAGACCGCTCACATCCCGGCGTCTACTCTAGCTCGTGGCCAATATCTTCACGGCGGTCCGCTGGCCCTATCACAGGCTTCGCCATCCCACCCAGCCTGCACTCGCTGGTCTGGGTTCATTGTTTCTAATTCCATTCTCCCATAGCGTGAGTGCCAAAAGTCCCACCCTCGCACCCTACTCACCTTCTCCCGCCCTGCGCTCCCGCACTCATGCGAATGCAGTATCTCCACTCCCGTCAATCCCTCTGACCGCGCGCCTACTCAAAACCCTCTCCGTCCCACCTCCCCAGACTCCTCTCCTCTTCTCTCCTCCGATAGCTGGCCTCTCCGTTTCTAAACCTACCTTCTTCCTCCCATCATCGCTCGAACTTCTCAAAGTCTCGCTCGTTGCGATCTTACTTCAACCTGCACTGCCCCCCCACACGGTGGTGTCTCTTTGTCAAAAGTATTGTTCAAGGCACTTGTTCTTTCATTTTTTTTATATCATACCAACTGCGATGGGCTCTTGTAAGATCCATAATCACTGCCATCTTACTCACCGGCGCAACAATACTAATACAAACCTCATAGCCAACAAACCCGCCCCACTGCAACTGACAAGAGGACGCACGGCATCCGAGTCGTCATCAAGCTCCTCACAATCCGCCCTCCAAGTCCCAAGGACACCGCGATTCGCAGAAGCGACAGCAGTCCACTCCCCCATCGACGGCAAAGGGCGTTCGCCATTCGACGATCCCCCAGAAGCAAGCATGTCGGAAGCAAAACCGTCTGATATCGGCTTCGGCTACATCGCAGACAACACAGCGACGCGCCATGTCGAGATCCAAGTCGGCCCTGCCTCTCCCGGCCTCAAGAGCGCCATGAAGGTCCCCGGCACCCCAGCGCGCAAGCTCGAGAACCCATTGAGCCCCACGTTCAGAGAGGAGCAGATCTTGGAGAAGCAGGAGGCGATCACTGAGAAGCAGCAGGCGAAGGACTTGGTGCGTTCCTGTCTCAGAGTCTTTGATGTGGGTTTTTACTAACGATGCTACAGAAAACAAAGGTCCGCATACGAGCAGTTAAGCTGCTCCTCCGTGGTGTAAACTTCGGCTGCAGTCTCATCGTCCTCGCTCTCGTCGGTACCACCATCCACATCTTCCTGGCCACCAAGAACCTCAAGGCACGCAGCGACCTCCCGCCCTGGGCTAGCGAAACGCAAACCTGGCCCCAATACGTCGTCCTCGCTACTGCATGTGTCTCTCTCGCTTTATGCCTCATGGTCTTCTGGGCATACTTTCGCGGCGGCCATCGGCGAGCCGAAAAGGCAGCCGTTTATTACACTATTTTCGCCGTGGGATTCTTCCTGTTTAGCATCATCATGTGGGCTGTAGCGGCTGGCATTCTTCAAGGTACTCGGAATAATGGCGATGGAAAAGATATATGGGGTTGGGCCTGCGTCGATAACAAGCGTCGACAAGCTTTCAACGAAGACATCGACTACCAGCTAGTGTGCCGCATCCAAGTAAGCCCCTTCCCGTCTTCTACCCCATCCAGCCAACTAACAAAACCTCCAGTCCTGGGCCGTCATCTGCTGCATCATCGAAGTCGTCGTCGAGACCATCACCATCGCCATCTACGGAATCATCTTCTACCGCTACTACTCCAAGCGCCAACTCCGCAAGACAATGGACAACCGCGACAAAGCCCGCTCCGACCTCTACCTCGCCCAACTCCGCTCCCAATCCGCACCCAATACCCCCGGCTTCGGCCCCCTATCCCCCTCCTACAGCACACACATGAAATCCCCTCGCTTCGCCGCCTCGGGCGCCTTCGCCCCCTCCGCCTCAGACGCCGAAGAGGGCAATGCCGCGCCAGGAACCCGCTTCGTCGATGCCTCGCGCCCCGGCTCTGCGGCACCCGCTAAGCCATTCGCGCTTCAAGCTCCACCGATCAAGATCCACGCTGCCTCGCCCAAGACCCCGTCGGTGCGCGCGTTCACGCCGCCGGCACCAGCCAAGGAGACGAATGCCGGACACGCGCCAGTCGCACCGGGAGAGCAGCAGTACGCTTCTGTTCCTATCCCCGGGGCTTACCAACCCGCGAGCCCGGGGCCAGGACAGGCGACGTTCAATTTTGGGGAGGGCGCGCCGGGACAGGCGGTCACGAGCGAGCATAGGATCGAGAGCCCGCCGAGTAGTCCGAGGTTGCCGCGGCAGGTTCCGCGGTTTGCATAGGCTTGCTTGGTTTTGGGGTCTCGGTTTTATGGCGTTAGGGGGGTTGGGAAGGGGATAAATTTGTTGTGTATCTAGGGAGTTGGGATTTAAGACGATCAGTCGATCTTTTTCTTTTTTTTATACCTTTTTTCTTCGTCGTTTGTTCCAGTGGGTAGCCAGAGGGATATCCGGATGGTTTATATAATAGGATGATATGAATACAATAGTGCTGTTAAACAATCAAATACGCTGTGCTTGTGCTTGAATGTGATTTGTGTGATGGGAGATTTTGTATGGGAGATGGTATAAAATTTGATGAGCTTGGTAGAAATATATTGATTTTTTTATTTGAAGATGTAATTATATATATTAAATACATCAAACAGAAATAAAGAACTGAAATGCCATTGGTTTGATGGATAATTCGTAATATGGGCGTTGATTTTTACACCAAATCCCTTCCACCTCCCTCGAAATATTGGTGATAGTTAATGTGTGGATGGGAAAATTGGAATGGGAGTTCATAAAGTTTGATGAACTGGGACGAAATGCATTAATTTATTACTGTAAGATGTAAATATATATATCGAATACATCAAATAGAAGTAAAGAACAAAAATGTCATTGCCGTTGAATAATTCATAATATAGATCTCAATTTTCGCATCTCTTCCCTCGCTCCAAATCTTGGTGATGGACAAACTTTAACGCAACTCCCAAAACAGTTTAGCGTCGCGGCATCGGAAATCTTGGCGCCCACATCTCACGATTTTATCATGGCGACTAACCACCACGACGGCGAGAACATCGAAACCTCTGACCCCACCTCCTCCGCTCCCACCTCACCACCACCAGACCCTCGAGTTCCTCACACGGTCAACTACTACGAACTCGACAATATGGCGGCTACCCAACAAGTCTTCATCGACGGTACCTTCGAGGACCTCGCCGACGAGCTTGCGGGCTACATCGACAATGTCAAGAAGGTCAACGAGGCAGAGGGCGTCCGCGCCGAGATCAAGCCGCTCCTGGCTGCCAACAAGAAGGACGATGTGCTGAAGAAGCTGGTTACCGCTGCTCCAGCCCTCAACGGCGCGCCCGAGAAGGAGTTCACCGCCGCATACAACCTGCTCGTCTACCTGATCGTCCAGTCGCCCAACGTCAACATGTTCCTGCCAAAGGTGTGCGAGAACCTGTCGAGGCCGATCGTGTCGTCCCCGCTCAACAGCTCGGGCCTCGCGCTGTCGGTCCTGACCACCGTCTTCAACCTGCTCGACCCGGAGAACGAGGTCCGCTTCAACGTCTTCCAGGCCATCCTCCAGCTCGTCAAAAAGAGCGGCCTCTACGAGATGCTCCGCCCGCAACTCAAGAAGTTGGACACCTGGATCGAGGAGTGGGATATCGATGAGGAGGACCAGCGCAAGCTCTTTGTGCAGGTCGCAGACGTCGCCGCCGATGTTGGCGAGACCGAGTAAGTAGCAGCCCACTTTCCCCTTCAGGACACTACCCCGCCATGAAAAATATACTGACCCTTCTTCCCTACCCCAGGCAATCCTTCCAATACCTCCTCCGCGCCCTGCGCACCTTCGACGCCAAGGACACCGCCTCCCTCAGCACTCCCGAGGCCACGGACCTCACCCTCCGCGCCCTCAAATCCGCCCTCATCTCCACCACGCACTTCGACTTCCACGACCTGTCCGCTCTGCCCACGATCCAAGCGCTCGCCGACACGCACCCCGTGTGGTCCGAGCTGCTCGAGATCGTGTCCGAGAAGGAGCTCGAGGACTACACCGACTTCAACGACGAGCACGACACCTTTGTCGAGGACAACGCGCTCGACGCCGAGGTGCTGCACCGCAAGATGCGCCTCCTCACCCTCGCCTCCCTCGCCGCCTCCACCAGCAGCCGCGAGCTCGAGTACAAGCGCATCGCCAAGACGCTGCAGATCCCCGCCGAGGACGTCGAGATGTGGGTCATTGACGTGATCCGCGCCGGGCTCGTCGAGGGCAAGCTGTCGCAGGAGAAACAGGTCTTCCTCGTGCACCGCACCACCTACCGCGTCTTCGGCGAGAAGCAGTGGCGCGAGGTGGCTACCCGCCTCGACACCTGGAAGGACTCGCTGCGCAATGTCCTCGAGGTCGTGAGGCGCGAGCGCCAGGCTGCGGAGGCGCAGAAGGAGCGCGAGATCCACGAGGTGGAGAGGAAGGCCCAGGGCGCGAGTGGGATGGGTGCTGGGAGGCGTGTGGGGGGACGCGATATGATCGAGATGGGTACGGATTAGATGGGATGAAAGGGGGGAAGTGGATGCGGGCTGGCGTTGGATGTTTAGATGCGATGCATGGCTGGAAACAGGGATGAATTTGGACGCAAAAACAGTAATGATGTCTAACTTCTGCATGGCGATGCCGGGCGCGGGGAAGAGGGTGGGTGTGTGTCTTTATGGGAGACTACCACGATAGTTTTCGCGTCCGGTGGAGCGTGACTCTGGGAAAAACGAATTCTTTTCTGTAAAAAGTTGTGGCGACGACATTCGCTGGATGTCTATCTCTCCTGCCCATGCCTCGCTCTGGAATGTATGTTTGGTTTTTTATGTTACAGATATGAAATGCTTGTGACTGACGAGTCTATTCGCCTTGTGTGTGTTATTACAGCCGTCTGCCCCCATCCTTCCAGCCTTCAATCCTAATCGCACAACCCCCTATATCCCACCCCTCCCCTCCGAACCAGGATCCCCTCTAGTTCTTCCCCTTAATCCACGGCGCAATCCCGCTCTTCACGTCCTCATAAACCTTCTCCGGCTTCTGCGTCGCCTTGACCCTCACCACTCGTCCCTCCTTCTCAAATCTATCCACAACCGGCATACTCGTCTCCACGAAAACCCTAAACCTCTTGCGAATACTCTCCACATTATCATCCGCCCTCCCGCTCGTCTCCCCCCTCTTCACCAACCTCTCCATCATCACATCCTCCGGCGCATCAAAGAACAGCACAAACGCCGCCTTCACCACGCTCTCCTCAAACCGCTCCGCCTGGTCCATCTTCCTCGGGAACCCATCGATTAGGAACTTCCCCTTGCCACCCGACTTGTCCACCACCTCCGCCATGGCGTTCTCAAGGAGCTGGACGGTCACTTCCATAGGCACGATCTTGCCGTCGCGGATGTACTCTTTGATCAGCTCGCCAAACTCGGAGCCGGGACGCTCTTGCTCCGCGCGGAGCAGGTCGCCGGCCGAGAGATGCGTGAAGTGGTATTCATCGACTAGCTTGGCGCACTGGGTGCCCTTGCCTNGGGGAGGCGGGGGGTTTGGGGGTTGGTGATGTCGGGGGTCATGTCTGGAGAGAAGAGATGTTAGTCGATGCTTGTAGTGTTGTAGACTTTCGTATCGCTTCATGCGGTGATCCAGGAGAGAGATGTGAGTAGAGGAGAGGCAGGTAAGAAGCATCACGACCCCCCAAGCTGGCAGCTACACAGGTCATGCAGCCACATCCGCTTGTATCACCTGTCGCTTACACTCCCTCACCAAGCCTCGCTCTCCCTTCCACCAAGCCTCCCTTCCAGCCAACTGGGAACGGGGGAATAAACATACAAGAACCATCCCTACTCCTCGCCATCAAAATATACGACCCCGTCCCCAACAGCGTAATCGCCACAAACGGCCACACCTTGAACGGGTTCTGTCCCGGGTTGGGGTTCGGCCCCGACTCCCCGGACGCGAAGCGGCGCTGGGCCACGGAGCGGAAGGTAGGGCGCGCAGTTGGGAGGGCGCGGGCGGGCGCGCCGAGGCGCTGCGTGAAGAGGCGGCACATGGGGCGGGACATGGTGGTGGAGGTAGGGACTGTCTGTGGGATTTAGTGGTTTGAGAGGTGAGGGTGAGAGGTGAGGTGAGGTGAAGGAGAGGAGGTGGTTATTTGGGGATTGAGAAATTTGGTTGCATGGGTACCAAGCTTGGGGTGAGTGGTGGTGCGGGATTTTCCGCAACCGGACTGTGCATGGACTTTGACGTGCCTGGTGCAAGGGAAGGACCCCTGGATGGCAGCTCCTTAAATACCAGTTTAACAGTGCGTGGGGGTTTCTAATGGACTTATTCAGGGCTTCTCATTTCTTTTTTGGCACTCGCATCAAATCAATCCATAATATGATACTTAAAGAAATTCAATCTTTAAATGTCCATTTATTCATCAACCCCTATAAACTAATTTACAACCCCTCCCCATCTTCATTCATCATCACAATCCCTTCAATCGTAGAAAAAATAACCAACAACAAAATCGCAAAAACCCTCAATTCACTCCCCATCTCCTTCAATGTCCGTCATCCACAAAAACTAACATTGCAATCCCAAAACCGAAGAAACAAAATCCAAAAAGCAAATAAATGGCAGATAAATGGCAGATAAAAAATAAATAGCAACTGGCACAACAGGGTATAAGCTCATAAAAGGTAAAAAAATCCGCCCAACCATGCCGCGCTCGCGCGGCGCGCGCGCGAGCCGCGGTTTTGGTGACGGGGGCAGGAGGGGGGCCAGATTAATGTACATGTGTGTGTATGTGTGTGTCCGACTTTCGTTTCTAGAAACGTTTCCGCTATTATTAAATGGATTAAAACGCGCGTGTGTTTTCCGATCTCGTGTTGGTCATTAGAAAGGGGCTGGGGAGGTGCGCCAGCTCGGGCCACAGAGCCAGTCCGTGGGCCATCATAGCCAGCTACTACTAGCCGATGACGATTTCTGTGTCGTGGTGGTGGTGGATTAATCGAAGAAGGACTCTTCGTCTACCAAGCCTTGAGTTGGGCGTTAGTTGGATGCGTGAGAGTGGTTATGCTCGGTAGGCTGCTACTCACGGTTGTTGCGAAGTCTGTCTTGGTTCGGCTTCTTCTGGCCGCCCATGTTCATGCCAAGGAGCGAGCTCTCGCGACGCTTCTGCTTGGAGGATTGGCCGTTGGGGTTGAGGTTGGTCTCGTTGCCGTATTGCCTGTTATAGGCTGCATTCCCATTACTGTATTGGTCGTATGCCGGCCCTCCAACTGTCTGCCCCGTGGACCCGTATTCGGGCCCTCCGAGCGTGGGTTGGGCGTACTGGCTTTCGTAGGACGGCTGGAGAGGAGTGAAGCCCGTGTCGTAGGCGGATTTGTTCGGCTGGGCAGGTAGAGGGAAGGATGGAGGTGGACCGCGGGGGAACGACGCCTGATTATAGGATGGTGTTGGAAGGTCCTGGAAGTGCTGTTTCCTCGGAGAGCGGATGTCTTCCGGGGTCAATGGCGGCGCCGTTAGGGTGACCTCAACTGGCTGATGGTCGAATTGCTGCGGCTCGGACTCGAAGATCCCGTCGTATTTCTGGAGGAAGAGTGCCAAGACAGGGGCTGGGATGTTCAGAGTAGGAGAGAATACAATTCCCACGTTGCGGACTGTCATCTTGTTGACATCGGAGTGGTTGATGATGTTGATGAGGAAGGCGGACAGATAGCGCAGCAGTGTATTGTTGGCTTTGGGGAGCTTGTGGACGAGTCCATTCAAAGCAGCCACCTTGTCATTGACGTCGTGGATCTCCGTGACAGAAAGGAAATCAAGATGCAGTTCTCTTGTGAGTATCGTTGTTGGCAGCTCGCGGAGGTACAGCTTCAACAAAGATGCAACAGCATGGATGTCATAATACTGCTCATCCGTGATCAAGTTGACATCGCCTTCGGTATTGAAACGTTCGCGCAGCGCCTTAATCACGACATTGGACCCGCTCAGCCTGAAGATACCCTCTTCCGAAGAAGCGTTCTTGTTGTCGAGGTACTCGACGCAGCGGTAGACAACAGCGGGAAGCTCAACATTCACGTCGGCAGGGTGGCTGTATTTAACAGCTTCCGCCAATGGTGCTCCGAAAACCGCGCGGATGGGGCCATGCTGCTCATAAGATAACTGGGACAGGTTGGACGTCTCGATGTGGTCTTGTGATTCCGACGAAGGCCTTGGCTTGCTGCCGAACCCGAAGAAACTGCGCTTCTTTTGGGTCTTCTTGTCGTCGATCGGCGCGAGAGTTGTCTGCTTGTTGCCCCAGTGGCTAGCGTCTTGGATGACGGTGAGATTCTTAGGAGCTGAGATAGCAATGGACGACTGAGGGTGAGCCATCTGGCCTGAGAAGTCCTTATCGTGGCCTTGCGAAGGTGGCGATGGAGTATCGTTGCCCCTATACCTCGGGTCATCCTTTTCGTCATATACTGGCGGTGGGGTTTCGTTGGTTTTGCGTCTCGGATGCACGCCACGAGGAGCCTGGCCAGCCACAGTGGCTTCGTAGGGCATAGCGCGCAGAAGTTCATCATCTGCTTCGGCTATAGTTTGCCCCTTTCCTTGAACATGCTTCTTCTTAGAAGTCGAGCCGGTGGTGTGGCTGGACGTTCCAGAATCATTGCGAGCGTGGTGAACAGTTTCAGACCCCTCGTCATCGGAATCCTGGTACTCCACATACTGTACAAGGGCCTCTACCCACTCATCGCGCTCCTTGTCGCTCTCCGCGCACAGGACATGTCTGACCAGACTCGACGAATCTTTACGTTTCGGCTCGAGAATTAGGAAAGCATGTCGATACTGGTTATCGGCATCGTCTGCCTGACTGTCTTGCTGGTGTTGCTGCTGCTTGCCAATCTTGGAGCTCTGCAGCTTGATCGCACCGAGATGGGCACCGCCAGGAGCCTCGTAATACTTAAGAACAGGTCCATCCAGGACGAAGAACCGGGCTTTCCAGCCACCAAAATTCTTGCCTCTCTTCGTGAGGTATCCATTCTTAACGGGCCTACCGCCTGGTCCTAATTTCGTTGGACTCTCGCTCTTGGCGCCGTCGGTATGGCCCAATGAATCCGTCGAGTTTGGTTCTAGCGTGTTGGTTGACAGGTACTGGCAAATATGCAGCGCCCGCGCAGTGTCCATGGGTGTATTCAAAATGTCATCGACATACTTGTCGAGAGCAGTTCTCCGAGCATCGATCTTTGCGGGTGCGTGCCCATTGAACAAGGATTTCTCAGGGAGTCTAACGTTGCTGAAGGCGTTGGATTTCTTGAGCTCCTGGTCAAGTTGGTGTAGGGATGTCGAGTCTTTCTCCACTCTCCACAGCTCTTGGCCGTTTGACCTGCCAAACACAGCCAGTGTGAAAACTGGATCTTCATCACCCTTACTTGGAAACATCATGCTCACCCGAGATGGCTTCAATCGAGAAGAAGCGACCCGAACGTCGATGGAAGGAAGTGCGTTGGGAGGCAAGAGGAGATCTGGGTATTCATCGGTGACAAATCCCTTGAAAATTTCAACAGAGTCTGAGGACTCGACACTGTTGTAACGAGTCTCCCTCAACGGTGGATCCTGCTCTTCCACGGCAAGCTTCGAGACTTGCAACGGCTTTGGTGACACCAGCTCCATCTGGCCAAACTTTGACAACATGCCTGGCGATGCCATCGACATTGGCGTGTTTGGCGGAAGGGGGATTGGCTGTCGGGGTGCCCGAGGGGAAAGAGGCATTGAAGGGAACGCTCCGACTCCTCTTGGTGATAGAGGAGGTGACGCCATGGAAGAAGTTTGTGAGTCTCCATCATGTGGGTTTCGTGGCAGTGGGGTATGCACGCCTCCCATCGGCCTCGGGCTTGAAGGAAGCCCTGGGCTCATCGGTGGTGGAGAGATGAAAGTTCGAGTTATGGTCTCCTGTTGCCCCTCGGAGCTGCCCGAGGAGTTCAAGATGCCCGCAAGAGAGCCTGCATTGGAGTCTGGTGGAGACAAGTGCCTTTCACGCATGTCTGGCGGGCTGATCTGTACGGCCTGTCGGATAGCTGGCAAAGGATCCTGAGGCGGTTGATCCTTGTTCGTAGATGTGGAAGGTCTCGACTTGCTCTTCTTGGACAGACTTCTCGCTTCTGCGTCTCTCATAGCAGCTATCTCCCTCTCTCTATCGTCTTCCTCCCTAGTCTTCCGGCGCCCTCTATCATTGAAAATGGGGATCTCATCCACCTCTAGCAAATCGTCGTAGTCAGAATCGAGTTCATCCCCCGAATCTGCCTGGTGCAAATGCGAGCTGGTATTTGGCGGCTTGCCAAGATTCAGCGGTGCTGGCGGAGGTTTCCGCGGAGGTGGCATGTTTGCTCGTCCTTGATCTTTCGCTGGAGAGGCACTAACTACATTGACCGTTGGAGCTTGCATTGAACTGGGTCCGGCCTTGGAATCCGCCTTGGGAGGTGGCCTGGCTGGGAGGCTTCTTGAAGGTGGCACGGAAGCGTTATATGGCATCTCGCGACCCACCTCAGGGCTCTTGCGTTGCTGCTGACCCGATCCAAAGCCTTGGGGTTGCGCATCGGCATTGTAGTTGTTCAGGGCATGTGACGAAGGATCTGGCATCTTGTGCTCGGCATCTACCATGTTAGGTAGAGTCGGGTTCTGTGCTGTGGCCGGGTTTGCTGGTGGTGTAACGGGGTACGGCGCCAAAGCAACGTCAATTGGCGAATGCTCTGGCTCGTCGTTACCCTCGTGAGACTCCCTCAGCCCCGCAGATACCAATGCTTCTACGTTGCCGCCCTTCGGTCCTTCCGGGCTTCGTGGGCTTGGAGAAGACTTGCCAGCCGAACTCTCGGCAACGGTGCCCTTACCGGGCTCGCCCGCTGTGATTGCCTGCAGGCTTTCCTTCATCTTCTTGCGATAGCGCTCCTTGTCCTTCAGCGCACGCTCCAGATCCTTGTTCAGGCCCAGTATCATCGCCCTTTGCTTATCAACTAACCGCCATAGCTGTGTATTTTGCGCAGTCTGGGATTGCTTCTCCTTGAGGAGGTACTGAATGACGGCCTCGGGAGATCCGGCCGTTTGTATCAAGTTTGCGATATCCGGCGACTCCCCGCGAGCCTGCGCATCTTGCGACGTCTTGTGGGAATGCATGGAAGAGATCGCGGAATCGATCGAGGACGTTCGAGGGACGCCACGCGCCATTGTCGCTCGATGCTCGGGAACGGCAGCCATATGAGGCGGTGTCACGGCAGTTGCCCGTCCACCTAGCTTCGCCGCAGAGGTTGGGTCGGAGACACTTCTCGAGGAAGCATTCGATAGAGTCGGAGCCTGCGCAGGTCTAGCAAACAGTTAGTGGCTGTCAACGCTGGGGGGAACAGGCGGAATGGCATACCTAGGTCTTCCTCCGCTCGATGTAGGACTTGCTGGCGCGTCTTCTGAGTCGTAGAAACTCTTCTCAGAGGCCAGTAGGTCGTCCAGACGCTCCTTGGGAGATCGAGGCTCGTCTCCTCCCCTCCGAGATGTATACCGCACCGTTTCTACCGTTCGCGACTGCTCTTCAACTGACGGTCTCGAGAAGCCAGACTTCGTAGGGGTCGTGGTCGCGTGGTTCGGGTTCGCGGACGTGCTCGTCTGTAACGGACTCGGGGTCGCCTTGTGATGCGTCCTGTCCAAATGCGTCGTAAGTAAGAGGGAGGGGGGAAATCCTTGACGGCGGCCACAACGTACCTATAACCAGAATCCGATAACGACGACGGACTCCCTTGAGGATTGCCTGCTGAAGACTGAGGTATTGTTCGTCCTACTGTGGGGCTGTCCTGGACTGGAAAGTTGTAGGTATCAGAGGGTCCATCTCTGAATTGCAAATGCTGCGACATCGCCCAGCGAATAGGACCTGGATTGCGGTATGCGGACCGATGAACAAGGCAAAACCACCAATAGGCCGGTGGCTCTGGCCAAAGCTCGGGGGGTTAGGCCAGCGAAGAAGGATCGTGGCGGCTGATGTCGATGCGATGGGGGTTAGAGGTTTCGAGATGTTCTGGGGTAACCCTGAGAATTGTCGCACATCCAGCAGAGGCCACTGCTATTTTCAGGCGGCGACAACGAGCATATAGGGATCGACTCGACGGATCAGGGAAAGAGGAAACGGTCGCGGAAGTGATTTATCGGCAGTCGATGCTGAGTTGGAATTAGGATGAACAAGCAATTGGGTTATTAGAGCGGCCAATATGTAGGCATATACAAGCCGGTATTATGAGGTGCCGTAATGCAGGGGTAACTTGAGTATACCGAGTCTGGCGAAAGAGGCTGGTCGGCCGGTCAGGAGCGCAATAGAACAAATATTACTATTTATTATGGTATAGCGATGCTCGTACTTGCACGACGAGTAACGGCGAAAATGCCAGGTGTTGTCGTGGGAGATCGTGAGAGTATCGTGAGTGGGAGAGAAGGAATTTAGGTAGAGTTTAAGAGTTGCTAGAGTAGGACGAAGTACTTTTGAAAGGAATATTGCTATGGGGGTGAAGCCGCCGGTACTCCACAGATAGTGGATGGTACATTACAGGTGGACCGTGGTTAGGTACATACAGTAAGGCGGCGGCACCGTACAACCAGGACAGGCAGGACAGACAGGACAGACAGGACAACCAGGAGACATCGAGTACATACAACAAGCACCAACAAGAACAACGAGAAAGATCAAAAACATGGCCATGGCGTCTGGCTCAGAGTTTGAGTAACATTGCACTCAATAGCTAACACTGGACCTTACACTCCAACACTCCAACACTCCAACTCTCTAACTGTACTCTACTCCACCTTTGATGGCCCTCCGCGTCTAGAGTACAGAGACACGGTTTGACTGTCACCAGACTAGATACTAGACAGCATTGCATGCTCTGTACTGTACTGTGTATGAGTATACTACTGTTGCCGGAATGACGGCGAGCACGAATATATACTCTACTATACAGAGTACAGTAGATGCAATCAACACCTCTCTTTGAAACACCTCTAATATATTGCTGCTCCTGCCCTCGTTTCTTATATTGTGCGTACGTACATACTCGGATGTGCCACAGAGTAGTACTCTGCCATTTTATACCCTGCCGCCTCTCCTGTGAGTATGAGGGGGTGCCATCGATACGAAGTAACAGTGGTGGTGGGGGATGGCGGCCAACTGCTTGTGCCTCTCTGTGTGTGTGTCTGTGTGCAGGGACGGACTCTCCTCACGTGGCCGTGAAACCCCTCAGTCAAGGACAGCCTAGAAATTGGCAAGCCATGTTGGCGGTTCATGAAGCCATCGAGCCCAAAGATGAAGTTTGTTCAGACCAGGTATTGACCGGTAGCCAATACTCTATCCCCGAGTACAGTGCCGATAGCCATAAGCGGCTGACTTTCAAGAAAAGGTCAAAGGGAAACGCGCCCATTGGACCGGCTTAAGAAAAACATTTTCCTCTCCTCGCCGTCTTTCCGTTTTGTTATGGTGATCGGACTCTCCGTCGTCATTTTTCGCCGCCGTCCTGGCCCACAAGAATGAGATTTGTATGACCTTACTCCCGTAGCCAAGTGGTTCGTCCAGTGCTCAACAGGTCCATCAGAGTATGGATCTCCAAGAGGTCGCTCCACCGATTGGCGCCAACACTGCGAGGGCTGCCATGATCCCCGTCACTACCCACCCAATCAAGCGACATATGGGCCTCCCCAGACCTTAGCTCAGATCGTCGAGGAATGTCGCTGGCTGACCTGAGAGCCAGTGAACCACAAATTGGGCTGGGAGTCTAATAATCCACACGTTAGTAAACCTGACTGTACTATGGTAAGACCTTCCCGTGCGTAAGACACCGCCCATCACCCGATACCGTAATCGCGGCCGTCGTCGCTTCCGCGCCTTTTTTAGGTCTTATGTCTCACCGGTGGTCGAGAATCAAGACAGGAACCATGCGTGCTGGCTAAAAATTGAATCGTGCTTCCAGCCGAGCCTGTGATGGGAACGCACGCCCCCTGGCTTCCTGGCTGCAGTGTATGTGGCTTGCCCTGTATTGCCGCTACTAATCGCTATATGCACATCATCGCCTCGTACCCCTTTCGCCCTCCCTCTTACCACCCCGCAAATGGTAATTGGGTATGGGCATTCACAGCGCGTACCGACATGGACAGCACATGCAAAAGGGGATGCACTGTTGGACAAATCCGGCAGTGTGGCCAGCCCTTTGGGACCCAGTCCTGGTTATCGGTGGCTTGAGGCGCTACTCAGCTGAGAACAGCACGTTTTCCATCGCTCATATCAAGACGCAATTAATGCTGCACTGTACCGAAGGCTGAGATTATTCACTGACGTGTTGTCGTTAGTGGAGATGACATGGCTGCCACATTTGTCTTGGGCCGCGCTGAGCTGAGACTTTGGTAAGTGCTTGCTTGCCCAGCCGCGTTTCTTCAACGCGAGTACGGTACACGCGCAGGCTGGCTGGTGCATCAGTGCGGTAAGATAAGCACGCTGGTGGTGTGGTGGAGCGACGATTTCGCCGGCGAGGGGGGTTTCAAGCAGGAGCAAATAGTCCACCGAAGTCCCGGATACGAAACAATCCGATGGTGATGGTCCAGTATCAGATCAAGGCCTCATCTTCCCAGAAGAGCGGTGTGTGGTCTCGAAATGAAATGAACGCCCATCCTTTTCGTCTAGAACCCCGATAGCTAATCTCCCACTTGACGCTGGGGATTGACGGCTAAATGACTGCAAGTGGTCGTTGAAACAAAGACCAGTGCTTAATTAGCAATTAACAATTAACCATCCCCGTCTCCCCCGCCGTCTCGTCGCCTCCTCACACGTCCCAGGTTCGAGTCCGGCCGAGGTGCTGCTGCACTTCGCAACCTATCGACCATCCATACAGCATCGTCTTTGCGCCACGCACAGTCAGTATCGCACGAACCGTGCCATTCATCCGAAGTCCAGCAGCTCTAGGCCCTAGCCAGACCTTGTCCAGGAGCACAAGAAAATAAAAATATCCCAAATTACACGGATAGCCACCACCTCCATCACCCCCAAAACCCGCACAGGGCACTCATGTAAGGCACAACGTCCTCCAACCCGCTTTCACACCAGCCTGCACCGTGCACCACCTGTTACATCGCGTCCAGCGGCTACGGCTACGCACCTGGGCGGGACATGCGGTACGAACGTGACGGGCGGGTCGGTGAAATGCATGCTATCCGTGGAGACAGAGCACTCCTAGACATTCATATCAAACACCCCATGCACCTCACATCTCACGATTCGAAGCTCGCGCGATCTTTAGGATTTGCCAGACAGGCGTTGAGAGAGGCAGGCGGCAAGTCAAACACTCAGCGGAGCCGTTACAGGTATAAACAGCAGGTAAACCGCCGTATCTGCCGCCTCCCTGCGCGGATCCCCCTGCTTCCGTGATGGTGATTTGCATCCCCCTCCATGCAATACTGGTAGTCCGAAACAACCTCATAGAGATCACATGACTGCCCTCTCCGCCTCTTCACCATCTCCTCCCAAATCACACTATGCAAACCGCGTTGTTAGCCAGCTAGACCTACATAATCCATCACCACCATCCCACCTTCCCATCCCACGAACCACCCCCCCGGCTACTTCTCACGTCACTAGCCGGCTTCCCCCATCCCGCGTCCGTGCCATGACGCCACTTCTGAAACACGCGCAGGCATGATGCGGGGTGGGTGTCTCGTAGATGGGGAGGGGGGCGGGGAGGAGTATTCTATTCCAGCTTCCAGCGCGTCAGAGCTGTGCGGGTTTATACTGGCGTGCATAGGTCTATTTCAGGTCTCGAGACACGTGGGTGGGGGTTTTCTGGTAAGAATGGGGAAGGAGGGCTAGTGGAGGGGGAGAATGGGGCATGGAAGGTGGAAGGGAGGTTGGTATAATGCGTTTGTGTTTAGTGATGGATTATCTGTTCTGTCCTGTTTGTGGGGTAATAATGATACACCTAGCCGTTCCCAGCTGCTCCATCTTCCTTCCCCCTTCCCACCTGCCCCCGAGGACATACAGCCACCTTCGATCAACAGAACCTCCCCCCCGAGGTCAAGCACTCCACTCACTCCCCCCTCAGCCCACCCAGCGCAGCTATATCAGCCAAAAAGCGACGGGCACTCGTACCCACAACCTCCTTAACCCAGAAATCCACGTCGCTGCTGTCCAAAATAGCTGATAGTCCGAGTTGTAGTCCGTCAAGTATATCCTGATACGTAACTTCTGGGCCTTCTATGGCGGGGAGCGCTGGGGTTAGTGCTAGATCCGGTATGGCTTTTTGGAAGGCGGGGAGGGATGGGGGAGTTGTTGGACTTGATGCCGATGGGTTGGTGGGCCGATCATTAGGGATGATATTGCGTTTGACAGGGTCGCCGATTTTCAGCCCGGACTCAGGAAGTGAAGGGTGTTCGAACATATGAGCAACTGATAGACCAGTAATGGATTTGTCTGTGCCGTTGGAATGGGTCGATGGCTCTTTCAGCGACGGAAGCAGGAATGGCGCGCCCACTGCCTGAGAGGATGGCCCTGTCAAAGTTGTCTCTTCTCGTCCAGAATGTTGAAGTATAGTCGGGGAGACTTGGTCCACAACTGTCAGCTGTGTTGCGGGACTCTTGTCGAGACATGGTTGGAGTGAATTTGCATTATTCCCATTTCGAACTTCTGGATTTCTGAACCATGTGAGGATCTCCCTGGTCAAGACATTCTGTCGATGGATTTCCGAACTAGTCTCCGAAAAGGTGCGATCTTTGGCATCTATATCCTTGGATGGGAGTCTAGCGGCCGTTGTGCACGATATAGGTCTGGCAGAAACCTCTGCAGACACGTTGCCAGATCTGCTTTGACCAATCCCTCTGAGTAACCCAGTATGTTCCTCAGTTGAGCCAGCCCTTAAGGGCCCTTTGAGAACTTTTATCTTCTTTCCGAGTGGCTTCGAAAAGACATGAACCGATCTTCTCTGGCCTGTAGGTGTAACCGCTAGCCTCACTGCATGGAAACCCCCCCGGCGTGACCAAAATTGGAGTGACGTACGGATAGAGCCTTGGGTGTTAACAGGGGCCTTTGATCCCAGCCCTTTTCTAGTCAATGGCCGAACTAGATTTCGAGTACACCATTTCCTTCGTAGATGGCGAATGGATGCGCGAGTTGGAATTGGCAGCGTTACGGGCTCTGCTCCACCCGTATCTAGCCCCCTAGCTTGATAGGAGTGATCCAGCCCATTCTGGTTTCCTGTGCTATCTGATGAGGCCTCTTTGAATATGCCTGCTGCATCGAAGCCGTTTGAGACTGCATGTTCTATCGTTGGTAAATGCAGCGCTTTGGCTATTGGCAACTTTGGATAATAGCCATGGCTCGACTCGGGTTGTGGTTGCTGGTATTGAACAGAAGGGCTGCTAACACTGGTTGTTGGCTGTATACTATGCTCTTCGACTCTTTTATGTGGAATTTGACTTCTTAACGAAAGCTTGAGTGCAGTGTCCCTATAGAAAATCGACCCTTCAGGACGTTTGACTGTGCGGCCCAACGCGTGGTGACCCCCCCGATGTACTGCCAGGCCTGGGAACGGGGCGCGACTTTGAGCAATGTATTGCCTGCGGGCACGCGTTCGCCTTATATATCTACTTGGAATCGGTATCTGTGAGCGGAGTGGTGCTTTCCGTGCAATTCCGTGTGAAGTCGCATGGTCGGTTCCATGGTTGGATATCGATCGGAGGCGGATCAGGCCGAAACGAAGGAAGCCTTTCCAGTGAGCGTTTGGCGGCAGCATTATGTAGCGAGATGTTCGGTATCGATAATGTTGCCTTCAGTTGATCTCGCTTCGAATAGAAAGGTATGCCGGTCATCGTGAATCACGGTAGTCCAGGTCGCTCTTGCCTCCATTGTTCCCAATGCCAACCCAATGCGCGTCGAGGACCCATCTTATCGAGGAGCCAAAGCATATATCTTCGGCCTTATCGAATGTCCTTGATACCCGGCGAAGCATATATCTCCAATTGTCGATTCCCCTTTCTCAAAAGGTATTCAATCGCGGTGAAGTCCTTCTTGTTGAGGCCAATGTTCTTCTCGAACTCGTGCCTGCATCGTTCGGTTAGCGCCAATTGCAGCTCGCAACACTCTGGGGGGCTTTGTCATACCTAGCATACTTCTCGAAATGCAGCTTTGTTTCCTTGCGAATTTCGTCAGCGAATTGAGCTCACATGAGCTGGCCGAGGTACACAAACAGCCGGTTTCTTCCTGCTTTCCCGCAGACATCTTCTATAGAGTGCCAAGGCCTCTTTCTGTAACCCGGAGAGCCTCATTTGGCGCGATGTGTTCTCAGGAATATACGAGATGCGAATTGATTCGACGGATAGAATATTCAGATAACTTTTGGACAGCTGTCGATTCAATCTTAAAGTTTCGGGATATTTCTTCATTCGTGGAAAGCTAGAGGCCGTGAGATTCCGCAGATCCGCAGCCGATGGGCAGGGGTACCTATTTTGCGGGGATGTACCGTTGGAGATCTGCCGTTGGGGTAAACCGCGGGACAACAGTGGGATATATCAAATGGGGGTCGGAAATACTTAAGAGACTGGCTCCGGTTTGGTTTACGATGTAGACACAGCAAAAATGCTGGACTTCTCATGGTTTAAACTCCGGAAGCAAGAGCACCGAAAACCGGCCATGTCATCATCATTTACCGTACGTCAGCGGCCGCCGTGCATTTCTCATTCTCACATTTAGCTTCTGGATGCTAACACTCTCTCCAGCGCCTCGTCCGATTTCTGGCCACGGATGGCCGGACTTATTATGGAGATGCCATTCTACCCTCGGGCGAGACAGATCTTGCTAAGACCAAGCAAGCCAGAATTATTGAAGGCTCCATCTTTGGGAATTATAAAATAACCAACAAGACAGTCGACATCAAACGACTCTTGACACCCCTAGCGCTCGAGGATGTCCGAACAGTCCGCTGCTTGGGGCTCAACTATGAAAAGCACGCCAGGGAGTCAAATCTGCCACTTCCAGAATATCCCGTCTTGTTTTACAAACCGGTAACCTCCCTTACTGGCCATTTGGACCCCATCCCGGTCCATCCCCAGGCCCAAGTGGGAGAAGGCTTGGATTATGAGGGGGAGATGGTCGTTGTCATAGGGAAACCTTGCTCCGATGTCTCTGAGGCAGAGGCCCTGGACTATATCCTTGGCTATGCAGTCGGGAACGATGTTTCTCACCGCGACTGGCAGCTTAAGCATGGAGGTGGGCAATGGGGAATCGGAAAGGGCTTTGATGGATGGGGTCCTTTCGGGCCGGGCATCGTGAGCAACAAGGTCATTGGAAACCCTCAATCCCTGCGGATAAGTACGAAGGTGAATGGGAAGACCGTCCAGGATGGCTGTACGGACGATATGATTTTTGGAATTGCGAAGTCGATCTCATTCCTAAGCATGGGCACCACTTTACTTCCCGGAGACGTGATTTTCACTGGAACGTGAGTACTGCATTTCCCGCTCGTCCTATTGTATAAATGGGCCATTACTTACGGCAGATAGGCCCTCCGGTGTTGGAATGGGAATGAATCCTCAGTGCTGGCTGAAGGATGGTGATGTTGTCGAAATCCATCTGGAGAATGTTGGAACTTGCTCAAATAAAGTGCGGTTCGACAAGCCAACGGCAAAACTCTGATGGCTGGCTTGACGTGCATTTCATGGGAGGTTTATGGATAGAAACACAGTATTGGATTATACCCGTACAGTAGAAATATATAGCCGCCAACCCTCGGGTTGACTCAATGAATCGTCGTTCCAATACTCATGGACCAATCTAAAGTAGAGTTCATCAATCATTAAATTTTGGTTCATTCTATCTATATCAATCAGTCAAAGGGGATCCTCCTCAATCCCTCACCGCCGCCCCTCCTCTTCATCTCTTGTGCCGCAGCCACACTACTCGGCACCTTGATTCCGCAGCAATCGCCCCAGCTGTTCATCTGATGCACGTGCTTCATGCCATCCACCATGACGACAACCTCTCCACCTTCGGCATCCTCGCCCTCCTCAGGTAGACCGAGATCCTCTTCCCGGTTCATCTCTTCCACCGCTGGCACGAGCGATCCAAACATGAAATGCTGCATCACAGGTAGCTTCTTCAAGACTTCAGCTATAAACATCCGCTTCATGCCATCCAGCACCTTCTCCCACGATTTAGCAGCCGATATGTCGTCTAGCATCGGCGAGTGCCATCGCAGACCCTCAACGTTCTTGACGCTATTGACAAACGCTACCTGATTGAGGTATAGGTAATCCGCGCCGTACTCCTCGAGTATAATGTTCTGGTGAATGGAAAGTGGGCGGATGTAGGGATGGTGGAGCAGCTGACTTGCACCGAAGAGGAAGGGCAGGAATTGGTAGTCGTCAAGACCCCAGACTCCATGAGAACCAGCCGGCTCGAGATAATATGTAGACTGGATATGGCGCATGAGTGTTAGGTATTTAGTAAATACCTTTAGTACCAGGTGTTGGAAGTCGTCGGGTGTGATTATGGACAGCTGGTACAGGCAAAGGAGCCACACCATGAAGTTCAGCTCATGGCCTGAACCATAGTCAATGCGCGTGCGGTTGCCGAATGACTGGAGGAAATATGTTGAGACTTCTGTTATGGCCTTCTCGTCGGAGATGCCCAGCTTCTTGTGCCACGCAGTGTGTTCCTTCGCAGTCAGGTCGATGAAGTCCCGGAAACCCCTATTACCAAAGCGAGAGTCGCCTTGCTCATCGGCTGGGCTGCGTGATATGACATCTTCAACATTGTCGAGTATGTCAAGGATGCTCTGGACGACGGGACTAGGCGTCTTTTTGGAGACGGCGGAGATTGGTGTGTCGACTACAGCACCTGCAAGGCCGAAGACGAAGGCAACCAGGAGGTCATGGGTAGGCGAGGCCAGGAATAAGTCGTGGTCTTTCTTAGACAATATGCGGCGGCTGGGCTTTGTGAATTCTAATGCTGATGTATCGGGAGGAGGACGGAGCGGTGGCGTTTCTGGAACTGGGAGGGGGTTCGCGGGTGGCGCTTGTCGGCGTTTCGACTGTAGCTTTGGGATACGGTCTCTGAGATTTGGTATACTCGCAGCCTGCGCCTCTTTTGGTGTATCAGTAGTTGCGGGCATCGTGACCAACGTGAAAGAAATAGTTTGTAAGTTCGTGGTTGTGTTGACAGCGAGAGCTGTATTACCCTCACACACGATATCCTGCAAGGCTGAGGAGCTGGAGCTAAGACGCGGGGTGTCCCGCATTTTAGCGTCATTTTTCCGCAGCCGTATCAAAAAGTCGCTGAGACGAAACAATAACTTCATCAAGCCCCAGTCCCCTGCGCCGCGCAACATAGACACCATGTCATCGTCTCGAGAACCCAGCGCAATCCTGTCACATCTCCATAGCACAGATGGTTCCGCGACATTTTCACAGAACGGATATACGATCATAGGCGCTGTCAACGGTCCAATCGAAGTTCAGCGCCGCGACGAGCTTCCTGAAGAAGCTGCAATCGATGTCATCGTACGGCCAGCGGCTGGAGTAGGAACTACTCGTGAGCGCCACTTGGAGTCGATTATCGAGCGTACCTTACGGCAAATTGTATTGATTAGCAACTTTCCTCGGACATTGATTCAAGTTACTCTCCAAGTAACGAGCATACCTCCGGACGAGACCGCGACCTCCAAATCCATCCAGACTACTTCGGTATTTCTCGTCCGCCCAACCTCTGTGATTACATAGTCTAACATTTTCACTCCGCAGACTCTACCCATCTTGCCGGCATTACTCCAAACCGCGATCCTGGCCCTCCTCTCCGCCGCCATCCCACTTTCCACAGCTTTGACAGCAACCTTCCTCGCCATCTCTGAAAAAGGAAAGATTCTTCAAAATCCCAGTCTCCTCGAAACCCAAACCGCGCAGTCCATACACGTGTTGGCATTCACCTCGAATGCTGAACCACTCGTTATCGAGAGCCAAGGCTCCTTTACACCAGCTCAATGGGACGAAGTCTGTATCCAGGGAGAGAAGATCTGCTGTGGCTCGGCCGACCCCGATGCCATGGTTGACGAAGGCGAGGAGGGTGGAATGATGCAATTTGTTCAGACTGTTGTTGAGGAGAAGGTCGACAGAGATATGGCATGGAGAACGTGATGAGGGATCTTGAGAACCTTCGTCTCACAACAATGGTCATGGCGAGGAACCACGACTACAGCCCTGCTCCAAGTAGAGTGAAGAGCAGGCAAAAGAGCCGAAATGTTCTTACAGGCCCAAGGATGGGAGGCCACAACCTATTGTGGCTCACATAGGACTCGTAACTCGGTCATTGAGTCGTCGCGTTACGGTTGTCAATTAGGATGGTTAAGACAGAGGTGGCCCACAGCAAAGGAAGCTGACGCGGAGGACAATCAACAGGATACACTTGATGTGTTGTCTTGCGAATGATGGAGCATTATGCTACGAGCGAATGCCAAGATATAACAAACCTCCCCGAACCGTTTTGCTCCATCAGTGGCACTGTCGCCTCGTGCTACTCCCAAACCTCCGCATTCATGCATTGCTACCTTGTTACTGTGAATCTTGCCATCGTACGAGCCGTCCCAAAGGTAAAACAATCCGACCGTAAGAGCCTCTTCGCGCCCCCAGCACTCCCCATCCTTATTCGTGGGAACCCGCTGTCAATTCCAGCGCCCCACTCCCAAGCTGCAATACAGCCGCATCCTTAACTACCGAAACAGAGGAGGCGGATTGCATATCCCCCACGGACAAGCTGTCAGTTACCAGTATGGGGCTCTATCATACGTGACACTGGTGGGAGTGTTTCAGGGGTTCGTGTCGTTTCAGATCTTCTGCGTTCGGGCGACACGCCGACAGCCTAGCGAGCAAGAAGGGACGACATTATGCCATTATTATCAGGGTATGTGGGTGAGCTGGGGAATAACTATTCGGTGCAACATATATCACGCTTTATGAAGCAGTAATGAGGTGAGGTAGCTTGCCCCTATGAAGCCACTGCACATGAAAGTTGCGGTGGATAAGCCGACGTTCGCGCCCCCATTGATGGAGCTCCAACCTGCGGAATCCCAGCGCCTAGAGACCCAGGAGGCTTGTTACAGAGAAGTGGGGAGTTTTGGGGCGAGACGAGACAGCTTCGGCCTACAAGCCGCGGAGGAAGAGGTCGAGGCGAGGCGTGCCCTAACAAACACCCCCTTGGCGTATGACTTGGCGCGCGGCTTCAGCTATCAGTTTGCAACAGCTGCACTGATACGTGTGCCGACTGCCGTCTGTGACGACAATGAAGCACGTTGGTATCTATCCACGACGCTGCCTGCTCGGCCTCTTTTGGGTTGGCTGTTGGGGTCCAGTTGTGGCGGCCTCTGGAGTTGGATGTTGGGGTCTTGCTGTGACAGGTGCTATATTGAACGGCAAATATAGAGCTGGCCTCGGACGTATCACAACGACTAAGCTCAGTTCCCTAACCGGTCATTCCTATAGGTGCTGTGGAGTTGTGAAGGATTGAGGCGCCGTCGTAGCTGTGGGATCGCCTTCAAGGTCCTGAGGGCTGGGACGAGTTACATCGCGACGAGATGGAGACTCGCCTCCGCGGCAGGTTATGTAAAAAGATGAGGGATGGCACGTTCTCCATCGGCCTCTCCCATTCGTATGCTTCTCCGCTATACCGCTATACACCGTCGTAACGCGCACGTATACCGCAGCGCTCGAAACACTCGCGGCGCATTTCCTCGCCTGTCGAGTCCAGAGCAAGTCCCCCCGTATCCTGAGATGCTAGCCTCGTCTCAAGATCACGGGCCGCCTCCTCGCTCCCGTCGCCGCGTCGCCGGGGCCAACTTTCTATCTTATTTTGAAGACGCGAGGCGATGGAGTATAAGAGGCGGAAGGCCTCGCTTTTGGTCAGGTTCTCGGTACGTCGCTGTGCTGGTCCCTGCCGCCGTCCTTATTACCTAGACCATCATTCGAGTTGCGCTGGGAGCATCGAGTCAACAACTATACCTTACACTATACACCTTAATTCGAACTTCTTGCATATATTTTTTGCCATTACCGCGTCTGCCGCTTTCAATAGATCCCATTGTTCCGTCCTGTACCCTATAGAAGCCTGCGTTACGATATACAAGACCTGAAGGAGACCTCTTTTTCCAACACCGAGCCGCCGACATTCGCATCATCTAGGACCTGTCGTCTCTAATTCGCCATCTTCACACACGACAATCACGCATCTCAACGAAATCTCGCATAAGCGTCAAGCCGGCGTTCTGCACGAATCCCAGCAGCAATCACCTGTGGCTTTTGTTCCTGTCCGCATACAGCCCATATCACACTCACAACAGTCCACAACCGTCCACATCGGTCCTCGTGGTACAGTTACGCTCGATCCTGCACCATCAAGACACGGTCAGACTATCGATTTGTTAGAAGCGCATCTGTAAGCCATACTATTCGACGCATCTCCAGCGTCATCGAGCGGCCAAGACAACCAACGATGGTGATCTCTCACCATTGGGTACTTGAGGCTTTTAGCAGATGTGACTTGATGTGACGATGGCAGTGGGCGCAAAGCTAACGATCGTCTCCCTTCCCAATAGATTAGATCTGGCAAATCAGTGAAGAGCCGTTCCCGCCCCGCAATCCCGCTCCGCTGGGAACTTTATCCCCCGCCATCTCGTGTCGATAATCCCGCGAATCTCGGTGTACGTACTGTTACTCCTCGTGCCCCTCAGGGTCCGTCCGATCATTGTCATTTCGACTACGTCCAGTTATTTTATATCGAACTACGGACGCTCCTAGTTCTCATATTCGGTTTCTTATATATATATTAAGATTTATTCCCCTCTCGACATACTCTTATTCGTCAATAATTATAAACTCAATATTCAACTATCCCCCAGCCTCGCCA
The DNA here is from genome assembly GCA_001630595.1 of Pseudogymnoascus sp. BL308. Lineage (NCBI taxonomy): Eukaryota > Fungi > Ascomycota > Leotiomycetes > Thelebolales > Thelebolaceae > Pseudogymnoascus > Pseudogymnoascus sp. BL308. The sequence goes on along the minus strand of LMYD01000195.1, from coordinate 74,601 downwards.
TTTCGGACCCTCCGACTCCGGAAGGACATACTACAGGCCTCCACAATCTCCCCCGCCAATCTTGTCCTCAGAGTCCACAGGTGTGTAACCCCCCGCCGTCATACTCTCCAGGTTTAGAGTTTTCTTGCTCTTCAGGCTCAATCCGTTGTTCCGGGGCCTCGGGAATTTCATATTAACGCCCGAATAGATCCCACGGTCGTCGACACTGAGCGCTCCACCCCCAAATCCGGCTACTACTAGCGATACCAGTAACACCGACAGAAGTCGCAATGTCCGAGTCAAAACCACAACCTTCCTCCCTCCACCCAACTCTCACACAATCAGACAACATCCCGCCTCAGAATAATGAATATATCCCAGCTGCAGATTTAGCCATATCCCTGTCACAGCCCCAAGCGGTGAAGGATTCTGCGCCACCTAGTGATTCTGTCTTCGCTGGTGAATCTGTGTTTCACGGGCCCTCGAAGCCGCTGCTGCCGTTGAACACAACAAATAACCCTCCACAAAACCACAATGAAGAACTTACGCCTCCTGCGACTGCCCTAGAAGAGAAAGCTCCACCAGTCGAGCCAACCACCACCGACGACGGGCATTTGGCACCGTTTCTCCAAGCCCCAAAGTCGTTCAAGAACCACCGCAACACCGCACTATCCGTGGACTCCATACCGAGGCAGACAATTATGAAAGCACTCGCCTCAGCTGGTCGAACCACAAACAACCCAGATGTACCGATGGTATCTTCCCTATCGGGCATGATCGCGTCACAGAACGCGGGGGACAGCAGGCCTGGCACAGCCTCGTCACAGAAGCTCTCGGCAGCACTATCCGAGCTCGCTTCAAATGCTGCGAAGTGTGGTAGTACACCGGCAACCGCTCGGTTTCCTGCATTGCAATCACCATGCTTCTACCACCAGCGCTTCGACGATGCCGTGAACATCGACAGGGTTCTCGAGGAGATCAGCGGTGACGAGTACATGACACACTCGCGCCTGATGCAGACAGCCACAGGCGTGAGGGAGGTCTCCAAACAGCTACAACGACGTCCAATCAAGCGTGCTGTCCGGAACGTCATGATTGTGACGAAAGCAAGGGACAACCAGCTCGTCACCCTGACAAGAAACCTAGCGGAATGGCTCCTTAGCACACCACGTTACGGATCGGATCTCGGCGTGAACGTGTACGTCGACGCGAAGCTGCGCGACTCTAAGCGCTTCAACGGCGCGGGCCTGCTCGCAGCAGAGCCGCGTTACCAGCACATGCTTAAATACTGGTCACCGGATCTCTGCTGGAGTCAACCGGAGAAGTTCGACTTGGTACTGACGCTTGGAGGTGATGGCACTGTGCTATTCACCTCATGGCTCTTTCAACGCATCGTTCCTCCTATTCTGTCGTTCAGTCTCGGTAGCCTCGGCTTCCTGACAAACTTCGAGTTCGACCGGTACAAGTCTCACCTCAACAAGGTGATGGGTGATGAAGGCATGCGCGTCAACTTGCGCATGCGCTTCACGTGCACAGTGTACCGTGATGGCGCGAACGGGCAGGATATGGAGGAGGGCGAGCAGTTCGAGGTTCTCAACGAGCTGGTCATCGACCGCGGACCATCGCCATATGTCTCGAACCTCGAGCTGTACGGCGACAACGAGCTCCTCACTGTTGTCCAAGCCGACGGCTGTATCTTCTCAACTCCCACTGGTTAGTTCCTCTCCTTAATCCCCGCAAAGACTCTGAAGCTAACCCACATACAGGCTCAACGGCTTACTCACTCTCCGCTGGCGGCTCTCTAGTCCACCCTGACATCCCCGCCATCCTCCTCACCCCTATCTGCCCCCACACGCTCTCCTTCCGCCCCATGGTTCTCTCCGACAGTCTCCTCCTCCGCGTCTCGATCCCTAAGAACTCGCGCGCAACAGCCTACTGCTCCTTCGACGGCAAGGGCCGCGTCGAGCTCAAGCAGGGCGACCACGTCACCATCGCCGCCTCGCAGTACCCCTTCCCGACCGTGACACGCACGGGTGCTGAGTGGTTCGACAGTGTGTCACGCACGCTGCGATGGAACACGCGCGGCGCGATGCAGAAGGGGTGGAGCGGCGAGGAGGGGAAGGAGGACGAGGAGGAGCAGGGCTGGGATATCGATACCGATTCAGGGTTCTATGGGAGCGAGGGAGATAGCAGTACGGCGAGTCCATTGAGGAGGCAGATGAGCTTGTTGGGGATGTAAGGGTTTTTGGGCGATGGTGGATGTGGGATTGGATGGGATGAGATTAGAAATTAGAGGGATCCTCGGGCACGCTCGCTTGGATATTATTGGGCGTTTTTGGGGGGGTGTCTATAAGGACTTTTGGATGTTTTTATTGCGGCGGGAACAGAGCTCGCTGTTTAGATGATTCGGTATGAATGTATATGATGGCTAGGACCGGAAACGGCGCCAGTCTCGAGCGAGGCTGGAGCGAGCTGGTCTCCACTGTCTGTTTTTCTGATCCAGTACTACTGTTCACAATGACCATTGTCCGTGTTGTGATTATGCTCGTTTCGAGCTTGAAAGAAGCAACCACCCACGTTGATATATAGGGTTTAGGAGTCATGGTCGCATGTATATGATCATGTTCTCGAAAGAATTGACAATGGCGTGAAGCGGGGTTGCGGGGGCTGAGCAGAACGGAACTACTGCAAGTGATTCCTTCCAAGCTGATCCCTTGCACCTTTGCATGTGGCTGCCTACAAGGCTGAATTTCCTCCTCTCAGCTATTCTAACAGTAACATGGCTCTTGGTACGTTGACTCTATGCCAATCCAAACTTACTGCACACTCATCACTTACATCCTCATTTCGCAGCCTTTTACTACACACCCACCACTTACATCTCCATCTCGCAGCCTCATATCCATCGCGACAGTCAATGTCAATCGGAATTAGAGTCAATAATATTTTGAGAATTTGGCAACAATGGATCCGCTTTCCATTACAGCGTCAACAATTACACTGATACAGGCTGCGCGCGTTGTAAGTCGCTTCCTAACCACTGAGTTAATTGGTGGGAGGTTATGCTGATTCGCTCCAGGTATCAGGTACACTCCACGAACTCATTTCAACATTTACCAATGCCGACGTGCGGGTATCTGAGCTCTGCAGCGAATTATCAACACTGATCGGTTTTCTGGAGGCCGTTGATAGGACTTTAAAGGAATGTCGTGGACAGCCGTTGTCGCTAGCCTCGATGGACGAGGAAATGTGGTACCAAAGTGCACTTTCGCTGGCTGACTGTAAGGCAACTTTAAATGACTTGGAGGGCCTTACAAACAGAATCAAGGCGTCGGTCAAGCACGCAGGCTTTTTTGCCAGAGTTAAGGCTACGGTCGATTTGACTATGTACGCCAGAGACCTTGCTGGGTTCCAAGAGAAGATCCACAAGTCCAACTGGGCACTACAGACCATGCTATCCGCGATTATAATGTATGACTTAGAACGGCTTCATAACAGTCAGGTTGATGAATACATTACTAAATCGATACCAGATCACTTTCACTACGTGGAAATGCAACCCAGGACACAATTCTATATGAATTGGGCAGGCTGAAGCGCTCGATCGAGCAGTCTCTACAGGTGGCGCAACGTCACAACGACGGCTTTTCCCACACGCTGGGGGATCCATTAGATGCTCGTGTTGCCCAGAACCTGCGGAATTTGGCGCGCGCTGCTCAGAGTTTCCACTCCACAGCGAGCTCAACGGCGAGTTCCATCAATGATGCAAATAGGACATCGGACTGGAATATCCACTCGGACGCAGCTATGAGTGTAAGGGGTACTTTGACACTCAATAAACGAGAACAAATACACCAGTATCTCGATAAAACACAGCATGAAACGGCATCCATGCCGCTGCAGCATATACCAAGCTCAATCGCAGACCTAGTGGCACCTCTGTCCAAGGACGACGCAGAGGATGATGAGAATGATGATCAGGACGATGAGGCAGAGTTCGAGTCCCTGTTTCTCAGTGGCCTCGAGGAAGCCTCCAAGCAAAGCATGCTCAAGCATGACTTTAAAAAAGCGGAGGCATTCCTAGAGAAGGCGATCCAGATACAGAGGGGCTTAGCATCAGGAAACTCTGATCTTAAGCGCCTCCAAATTCCGCTAATCATCTGCTACTTTTTTCAGCATAAATGGCGCCTCGCAGAGCCTTTGATTACTAGGATAGCCAAGTCAAGGGCTAACCTGGATGCCGTGGTTTGCAATCTTCTTCATGCCTTGGCCTTGGCGCATCTATCTGACTACGGCTTTGACGACGCAATCAGAGTGTGCAAGCAGGCTCTAAAGGGCAAGAAAAAATTGAAGGAAACTTTCGGCGCGTCTCACGAATTAGACTACAATGAGACCCTCGGTCTCCTTGCGACAATCCACGACATCAAAGGGGATCAGTTAGAGCCAGAAGTCCTTCGTCGGACCATTCCCCAGTGGTTCACGTATTGTCACCCGTTTGATGAAGTTGAGTTCATCAGCACACACCCTACTATTTTCCACAATGTATTGGGCGAAGATATACCACCGAATTGGGGACAGGCCCATGCGTCGAGACGACAGCCTGTGGTCGCTGAGCTGCCAGGCACTATGTTAGTAACTCCAACGGAGGAGGTGGCGGACGTTACGCACAGCTATGCCAGAGAACCCACAAAACTACATACTCTACAGACCCAACTCGACCTTTATGAGAAGTTTGAGGTCGATACGAGCAAGGAGGTAGTTGCCTCCATACCTTCTTCTGCGTCTGAGAGCGATGAGGCGGGCGAAGACACATTTAGCTCAACAAACTCTGATATCAGCAGTCCGCCTCCGAGTAGTCCAGGCTTGATGCTAAAGCGGTCATTTACCCGTAGTATCACCCGATTACTCGGTACTGTCCGAGTCCGTCCCACCGTTTCTTCAGACGACTTGACGGTACCCCAAAGTCCAGAATCAGAATACGTGCCTTTTCTACCAAGGCGCCCGTCACGACGAGAGCGGCTACGTATGAGCCTTTCCGATAGCAATTTGTTTAGCGTGAAGAAGTCTAAGACAAAACTTCAGAAGAGAGCAAGTACTAGACCTGCTCAGAAGCCAACTGCGCCCGGCGAAGGGCACGACAGTCATTTCCGTGTTCTGCGGATGGATCCTATCATCCCGCGCAAAAATGAGACTCACGAGGCAATTAACAAGCCTGAGCCACAAAGATCCCGGCAGGATATTGGCTCATTTTTTGGCCTTGGTTCAGAGGATTACCGTCGTGGAGATGATGGCGACAGGTCTTCAAACGATCCCCATTGTGACGATTCTTTTGACAACCATCGGGACAGTCAATGGGACACTGCTTCCCGCATTCTTGGGACCAACCCCGTCGGATACATGGAGCCGCATTGTGTCGATTATTTTGACAACCATTGGGACACTCATTGGGACACTGCTCCCCGCATTCTTGGGACTGACCCCATCAGCCACGTGGAGCTGCCAGATAACGCGGTCTGCACTTCAAAACCTCTGGAGACCCAGCACAATTTTCCTATGGCAACGAACCAGCATTATACGAATGCCACAACCTCAGGATTTAGCAGACAGGATACTCCTGAGCCCGCATTCAAAAGTCGCCCCAGACGGCCAAAATTAGCGATTATCATTCCGAACAGTAGTAAGAGCCCAGGTTGGGTGCCACTCATTGCTCATTATCCACAACAGGTCCCGCCGTCTCTAATACATATGGTCAACGGGATCAATTATCAGCAATCACACGTCTTAATCCCGCATCTTCCGCCTTCTCCACCATTGTCTATTAAAGGAGACGATCTGGCCGAGATTTCTGGGAAGGAGATATATCCGCCGGGAAGTAACCAGAATGGAGCACAAGTATCTGAAGAATCTACCGAGAAACAACACACAGGACTAGCACGGCCGGAAAGTCCGCTCAAGAACCGCATCGCAGGCATCAAGCCCAACATCGCAACCGATGAGCCCCTGGGGCGCCAGTTACCACCCTCCCTCCCGAATCTATACGAGCAGAGGTGGAAACTTGCCATTCATTAGAAGTCTAGAATTCATACCCGTTGAAGAGACGATAATCTTTTTGCCGCTAGTCCCTCAAGTTCGATCATGACGATCTCGAGGACTATCACGGCTGTATAATGACCACCTTACACCTATCACGTCCTCGGGCTTGCCACAATCCTAGTTGGGCGACGCTTTACCCTATCCCCATACCCCCCCACCTGCGTAACCCCTCCCATTCCGTTATCCCACGGTCAGTGTAAGATGTGATAATGGTAGGCAATATCGCACCCGCGACGAACTATATTCCTGGGGAAACTCCTGCAAAGTTCCAATGTATACATACTGTTGCCACAGCTCTCCTACAACGCCGAGATGAGTTAGCAGAAAGATGGGAGCGTCTGGGAGCGACGTGGTAAGGCGCGGAATCTGCGATCATAGGGAGGAGCTGGAGAAGAGGCGGAGCACGGCTCGGCTGGTAGAAAGGACGAGACGACATTCATGAGATTCCCTCGACAATTTTGAAGTATGTACAATTGGTTTCTATTGTGGAATCGGGATGCCTTGATAAAGAGCAGGTCTACTTGTTTTCAATTATGACCCAAAGTACTACTCAGAGCGAGTACTACTTGGGCAACACTAATTAACGCCGTTTGTCCCATTGGCTCCATTAACGTTGTTCCTAATATTGCCGTTTGCGCCGTTCATGCCCTTCACACCATTCGTACCATTAATCAATTGCCCATTAATAGCTGCAGTTTCCCAAGCACCTCGTCTGTTAATAACAGCATCCGTCATAATCGTAGCACTGCCTAGATACTGCGCTGGATCGCAAAGGCTCCTTAGGTGCTTCTCATCAATCTTGCTTATAATCTCTTCTGACTTCATTAAGATATCAATAAGACCCTCACTAGTCTCAATTGAAGTCTTACAAGCCTCATAAACCAACTCATGAGCTGGATTACGGCCTACGAAGGGCGCAAGGCCCATCATAACCGCTTCAGCAACAATCAACCCTCTCGTAGAATGAAGATTCGTCAACATGGCATCAGCATTAACCACCAAACCGCTCATCGCAAAGATCGTCTGATGCAAAGCCCCAGAAGCTATAATAAACGACTTTGGAATAGCAACCCATTCCAAATGCCACGGTCCAGAAGCACGTTCGAAATCACTGACCATGCCATCAAGAACAAGCCCCGCATTCGAACGAAGGATTTTTGACGCTGCAAGGATGACTTCGCTAGAGATTGGATTTCGCTTCTGAGGCATTGTAGAAGAAGCACCTCGATGAGGAACAAATGGTTCGGAAACCTCACCGATTTCATTTGAAGACATGATAATAATATCAAGAGCCATCTTCCCTAAGGAGCCTCCAATCAAAGCTAGGAAGTTTGCTATCTCTGCGACACCGTCACGGGCGACGTGCCATGTGATATCTGGATCGTTGAGTTGGAGTTCTTGTGCTAGTTGTTTGCGGACACGGACTCCTGTGATGTCATTTCCTAAGGATGCAAGGGTTCCCGCTGCACCGCCGAGTTGGACTAGGAGACAGCGAGGTTCGAGTTCGTCGAGGCGGGCATAGTGTCGTTGGATGGAGGAGAGGTAGACGGCGCATTTGTAGCCGAATGTTACTGGGAGGGCGTGTTGGAGATGCGTTCGGCCTGGCATCAATCTAGTAGGGGCTTCATTAGCTGAAGTTCCTCGATTTGAAGTATTTCATAAATTTACGTGTCGCGGTACGTATGCGAAAGCTTAGTGAGCGTTTGAATGAGCTCAGCGAGCTGCTTTCGTACGATTTGGAGACCCTTTCGCATTTGGAGCATTGAGGCTATATCCATAATATCTTGTGTGGTGGCTCCCCAATGAATAAAGTCGCCCTTTGGACACATTTCAACCAATTGGTTGACTAGTGGAAGGACTGGGTACCCAACGATGTCCGTTTCATTCGCAAGACGCTCGAAGCTACAAAAGTATATCAGTATAATAATTGGACGTCGATGTCGTCGCCTGAGGATTGGATTTCTCACTTTATTTTCTTCACGTCGCAGCATTGCGTGATACTCTCTCCAGCCTCCGCTGGGATGACGCCGAGGATTGATTGTGCTCTTGACAGGGCAGTTTCAGCATCTATCATGCAACTGACATATGCTTCGTCTGAGAAGACTTCTCGAATCTCCTGCGTGCCAAAGAGGTTGCGAAACACGCGGGAATCCAATGCGCTGGTATTCATATCGTACGTCTGATCTGTGTATTATAAAAAACTAGGTGTGGACGAAGAGAAGGGGAAATATTGAGTTATACAGAAGAAATTTTGACCTACTGAAAATATCTGGAGACCTACGCCAATATATCTACTCCGCAAAATGCTAGTTGAGTTTGTCGTTGATGGTGTCGGGATTATTAGAACGTTAAAAGTCCTATTCCGAGAATGGTGGCAACGGAATAGCTCTTATGCCGACCTCGGTCAATCACGTGGTGGGCCCGAGTTCATAACTAGTCCTTTAACCACATCGTCCCCGGATTTTGCATTCCATGCTCGGAATATGCTCTATTGCTATCACTTCTGTTGCGGGGAAGATTGAGCAAGCATGACTCCGGATTAGAGATGGACGGTATCAGTCCCTCGGCGAGTGTGGAGAGTGAGAGATCGGCCCAAGTATGGTAATTATACCGCATGACGCGATGTTCAGGCGTGGTTGCTAACTTTTCGATTTGCAGTGACCGCTGCAGAAAGTAAGTCGGCTTGTTTGACATATTTGTTCCCAGAAGAGTTACTAGGTTGGCTGAAGTCCATATTGACTTGTGAAGACGGAAGGTGAAATGCGACGGTCAATTGCCGGCTGTAAGTCTTGAAGCTACCCTTGCTCTTCTTACCCCTTGTTGACAAATACAGTGCGCCAACTGTGCTGCAGTGGGCTCGGAGTGTCAGTTTTCTACAAAACTTCGTCGTAATACAAAGCGAAGAGGGTATAGTGCAATGCTCTCTATTTCGGTTCGCAAATGCTAAATGCATGTATAGTCATGTTAAGGACAAAGATGAGACAATTCGAATTTTGCAAGCCGAGATAGCAGATCTCCGAGGGCAGCTCCAAGCTCGAAACCAACGGAACTCTACCTCTCCACGGCCCGATTTGGATGCATTCTCAATAAACCTTCAGTCCCAGGCGCCAGTGCCACAACATGGCACACCATCGTCAACCGGACGCCGGAGACCTGCTGATGATGTACCTCAGTCGGGAAGGGCCTCATCATCCGGGCCTGTTCTAACGCATTTGGGACGCTTAGTATCCGGTGAGGGTGGTGTTGAGATTTTCGCAGGTTCCTCTACAGGGGTCCATTTCATCCTTTCTGCACAGCAGAAATATCAAGAAGTCTTTTCGATGACCGACAGCTTTCCAGAGGCTGTTTTTAGCTTACAGTTACTTTACCAAGGAGAGAGTCGACTTGGAGAAAGTCCTGGAAATCGAGGACAGCGCAGTTACTTCCAACGGAAATACGGACTTTACCAACCTCGAGAGTATTACTTCTCTCAAATTGAACGATACTTTGAACTTTGGGGCCAATTGTATGTATTGAGAATCAGTGCTATCTCTTCAGCTATTCCACTACTCCTGACGCTGTCTTGCTGTCTGTTCTTTTTCCAGTGCTATCTCTTGGCTCTACTTGATATCTTATCTTGCTTCCTCTATCGCTAGAAGCATACCTGTACTGCTAATCGTATTATATTGCTCAGCTTTGATACCAATATCTGCATTTACGCGCTCCATAGCTGACAGAAAAATCCAGGTATCCCATACTGATGCGCAAACAATTCCTCGACGGCGTAAATCGACTGTTTAATTCTGACATCTCCGATCACAACCTAGCGAGTGAAGACATCCCCGTTATTTACCAGCTCTATATAGTGCTCGCTCTTGCGGCATGTGAGAACGAAATGAATGAGGGTCCAAATCGCCTAATTGCATCGGCTCATTACTATTATAGCCAGTCCTCGAGCCTATATCATACATTGACGGCACGTGGAGATCTCAAGACTTTACAAGGCTTGTGCCTTCTTTTGCTGTACTTTCAACGCTCAGCCAGACACCATTCTATTATTCAAACCGTAGGCGCTGCAGTGAGACTCGCCCAAGCTTTGGGTCTCCATCGACATGCTAGACGGTTCAAATTCTGCATCGGAGAAACAGAAACGAGAAAACGCGTTTGGTGGTCTATTTATATCCTTGATGTGTACGCAAAAGTCAACAAGTCTCTTCACCAACCAACACTGACTCTTTATAGAATTACTAGCCTTAAATATGGGTTTCCCAAGCTCATTAATGATGAGGATGATGACAACGATTTGCCAGTAGATTCCGACTTTGAGAACATGGAAATTACAGAACTTCCTTTACCACTGCCTGGCGAGGATACTAAATTCGGTCCATTCCTATTTTACATAAAACTAGCAAAGATCCTCTCAACTTGCCTAAAGCAGCTGTATACAACGACTCGCCGGCGTCAAGGAGTAGAAAAGATTGCATCGTTAACGAGAGCGCTTCAGGCATGGGAGTCAGCTGCTCCTAGTATCGATGGTCTAGCTACAGATATGGATGAGGTTTTGGAGAACCAAGGCCCATCGAGCATAGAGCACAGGAATCCATCTTTCATCCTACTGTGGCTACGGCTTTTAAGTCTGGCAGCCATGATATTTGTGCATCGACCGGCACTTACTTACGAGACTACACAGCGTCAGTTCAGTACGAGCCTGAAGATCTGTGTCGATTCTGCTTCAAAGATAATAAGTATGTTACATCATTATAGGCACGAGTATCGTCTCTTTTGCATGAGCCCAATCGGACCTAGTATCATTTTCCAGTCAGCACTACTATGCCTGTATGGACATTGGCACAGTATCAACACTCAGTCAGGCGTCGAGAACTACGAGTTCAGTGCTGTTGTCCTGACTGCGACTGAACTTCTGGACAACATTTACAACTCGATGATGATGGCTGACCAAAGAACACAAAGTCTGCACTTGCCATTAACAGGAGATCCACCAGAAGCCCCACTTGCTCAGGCATCTTGGACACTCCGATACCTTTTATCAATTAGCGGTTCTCAAGCCCCGTGTCACGTTGCTGGAAATGCAATGCCAGGATTGGCACCCCCCGATGATTTCGTAGTTACGACATCATCTCACACGGCCGAACTTCACACCCTAAATTCGGCAACTTTAGCTGGTCAGGTTGGGATATCGCAAGGACCACAAAATGTTCCAATGTTTCCGGACCTGACTGGGTATTCCTTGGGCGATCTGAGTAGTACGGGACTTGAAAATCTCAATGAAATGGATCACAATATGTCTCTGTTCCATTGGCAAATAGAGGGCTTGGATATGGATTTTCCTGTTACATAAGTCAGAGCATAGGAAAAAATCATTGTACCACAAGGTGCCTCTAAGGAGTTATTTCGTTCTCTAACGGCTGAAGTCCATGGAGAGGTGGACGAAGCCGGAATCTAAGCTTATTCGATAAGCTTGACAGTACCTCTCTTACATGCAAGCATATTCCAAAAGTAAAAGTACGTCCTGAGGAACTATCAAATTGGATCTGACCGTGACCTGTAAGGCCGGGCCCAGGGGTCGGGCGGACACGGGAGGCATTCAAGGCTCACAGGTATATTATCACTCTTACGCGGATTTGATACACTGACTATTGCTTGATCTTTTACTTCGTCATGTTACAAGACCCAACTCGCTCCCAAACATCACTTCCAAATAAAGCACTTCCGATAGTGCGGGGTGCCCTATTGCGAAATATGGTCGTAAAAGGGATAAGACACCTAAGAAACTTAATCTAAGACACTGACTGACTGCCCTGGGAATGTCACAAATGACTTGCTTTTATGTGGGCAATGGCGTTAGTAAGTTTTTAGCACCCGAACGGAATACTCTTTATTCCGACATCCTGACAATAATCCCCACAACCCCAGACCCCGCAAACTTCTCCACATGAAATGGTCGTTGCAAGAACATGGATGAATTTATTGGAAATCAATTAGATCAATGACCGGGTAGGATGACTATCTTTGAATACTTAAGTGCGTCGATTCCCGGCCCTCTCAATCGTTAACAACAGCAGGGTTGGACAATATCTCAATCTCAATATCTCAATCTCAAGTCATCGAACATCTTCTTCCTCGCCAAATATCTTCCTTGGCTATGTCTACCGGAGTAGCCTCCTTTTTGAAGATGCGCGGCCATAAATTATCCGTTGCTCAAATCTTCCTTATTGCTGCACCAGCTTTCTTCCTCTTCGGCTACAACCAATCCGGAGTCGGTGGTCTCCTGTCCCTTCAAGACTGGACTAAACACTTCCCTCAAATAGACACCGTTCACACGAAGGGTGAAGTTAAAGCAAAGAAATCAACTCTCCAGGGCTTCGTCGTTGCCACCTTCACCATTGGCGCCCTATTCGGAGCTCTATCATGTTCCCGCATTGGCGATATTTTCGGTCGCCGTAAGATGATCTTCGGTGCTGCTACACTCTCGCTCATCGGCGAGGTCTTACAATGTACATCTTTCGGTCTCGCACAATTTATCGTTGGCAGAGTCATACTTGGTCTCGGTATCGGAGTTCTCAGCACCACTGTCCCCGTTTGGCAATCCGAATGTTCCCCTGCCAAAAATCGTGGAAAACACGTCGTCCTCGATGGTCTCTTCATCAGTTTTGGCTACATGACAGCAGCATGGGTTAACCTTGGTTTCTTTCAGCTCAAGCCCGGTCCAATTCCATGGCGATTACCGTTAGCTATTCCAACGCTAGTGTCTATTCTTCTCATGTCTACGACCTTCTTCCTTCCCGAGTCTCCAAGATGGCTTGTTCGTCAAAATCGTCTCCAAGAAGCAGCATACGCTTTATCAGCTCTTCAAGGTGTCCCCAGTGACTCAGACTCGGTTAGACATGAGATCGATGCTATTTCATACACTCTCGAATCCTCCCGCGACACTGCCAAATTCCGAGATATCTTCACAATGGGTCATGAGAAACTATTCTACCGCTTCATTCTCTGCTTCTTTCTCCACTTCGCCCAGCAGATGAGCGGCGGCAACCTGATTTCCGTTTATTCCACAATTATATTTCAAGAAAACCTCGGTCTTTCCAGTCAAGTCTCCCGCATCCTCTCAGGCGGAACCTTGACATGGAAATTCCTCTCTTGCTTCGTTGCGTTCTTCACCGTCGACAGGTTTGGTCGTAGGGCATTGTTGATGGTCAGTGGTGGTGGAATGGCTCTGTGCATGATGAGTCTCTGCATCGCAACTTCGTTCCCCGAAACCAACAAGTCTGCATCTGTGGCGGCGGTATTTTTCATCTTCTTGTTTAATTTCTTTATTCCGATTGGATTCTTGGGAGCGAACTTTTTGTACTGCACGGAGGTAGCACCTATCAGGTTGCGTATGGCGATGACTTCGGTCTCTACGGCCAATCACTGGCTCTGGTATGTATCTCCATTGATTACCTTATGCTTCACCATTAACCAGACTAACTTTCATGAACAGGAATCTTGTCGTCACACTTCTAACACCGGTCGCAATTAACAGCATTGGTTTCCGCTACTACATCGTCTACACTTGCATCGGCATGGTCATCCCAATCTCAGTATTCCTATTCTACCCTGAAACAATGGGACGTAGTCTTGAAGAGCTGGAAGATATCTTCCGCTCTAACGAGTCTATTTTCAAGATCGTTTCTGCATCGAGACACGCGCCGATTAAGGGTGCGCCCACCGTTGAGGATGAGAAGTCGGATATAAGTGAGGAGTTGGTTGAGGCCGCAAAAGCGGTCTAAAAGGTTGGATATATAACAGACGAGGATGAAGTCGCAAGGAGAAATAATAAACACTAGATAGTGGTTATAAATAGCAGTGTTGCCTGAATACCATTAGTGTGGATACCGGCTTTTTTTTGTCTAGTATTCGAGTACTAGTATCCAGTGATATGATGAGCTCTAATATAAATTTTGAAGTTCTTCCTTCCTAGGTGTAAGGATGCCTCCTTACACGGAGTAGATTCGGACCCCTAAGGCAATGCGCTGTTAACAACACAGGGTGGATGTAAGTAAGAGGCGAGAGTCGGGGCAGTTCCGTGTGACAGGCAGGAGTGGTTTGGAGGACACGCTAAGGCTTAGGTGGGTCGTAGCTGAGTCGGACCCCATTCGGGTACATAAGGGGTTGGAAGCCATAAGCTCCCCCTTCATCTTTTTTGTATCCTTCGTAGTAGACCTATAGGATTGCACCGACTCATATCCGACTCGCACTCCCATATGCCACTTCTCGTGATATGGTGCCCTGTGTCCTTACACTAGGGATGTCGGTGACAGGTTAACATACGCTATAAATTTAGTAAGGCCACAGTACAAGCTGGTCACATCTCATCAAACTACATAACTCGTCGTTATCACAGTCGCGCCTCACTATCATATTGTGCCATGGCTATTGTCGTGCGCAACTAACTGCCATATCCTTGTTCAGGTGCCTGGCCTCCTAGTTCCTGTGGAGCTTGAGGACCCAACTGCCGACCTAGAAGCCCCTGAAAGCGAGAGCGAGCATGCGAGCGAGAGTGGGAGCGAGGTGGGAGTGAGGAAGTGATAATTTCGTAGAATGGCTAATTATGTACTTATGCATACAAATTATTATAGGCAGGTACTTACAGGTGCAATTTGTGAGTTGGCGCAATTGCTTCCGAGATGGCGCTGGCTTGCTTCACCATTTTTGAAGAGGATACTAGCGGTTCACTTGAAATACTTCGATATTTACTATGTGTAAGAGATTGGGATCATATACTGTACTTATGGAAGACGCTGGCGATGAGGGGAGTAATGGGCAAATTGGCTATAAGTTAAACATTTGTTTTTTATATTAGGCAAATTATAGATTTGGAGCTTCAGTATCCTGAAGATCCGGATATAGCCTGAATATGTCCGTCAAATGACCAGATCATGATCCTATCCGTACAGCTGCGGAGCAGATCCGGGTGCGACCCGGCGAACACTAGTTACCAGGTACAGCTGGAACTACGATACGCACTGTCCCCATCCAAATACCACACTGCCGCATGTTCCTAAACCCCACACTTTCAGTCGGGGCCAATAGGCATTGATAACTGATTCACCTAGAGATTGCTTAAGAGGCTAACTAATGGGTCTTTAATATCACCAAATAAATAGCTTTCTAGCTACTATGGATAATGTCAACATCGGGAATAGCCTGTTACTTCTGCCTATTACTTCTGAACACAAACCCAAGAGCGGAGATCTCGACGTTCATCCATAGCACTAGAATGAGCCAAATATTCTACACCAGTCCTCATTTAGATCCCGAGTATGACATGTGACGATCAGTGATAACAAGCTTCGCAAAACTATCGAGTTGACTCGGCATCATCACAAAAATCAGAGTTGGCTCGGCAATAATTAACAACCGTAGCCACGGAGTCTGTAAGAATATGACGATTAATGGTCGACAATCGAGGGGGAGGTGGTCATCTGAACAACTCTCCAGTCTGAACCCCTTTCTTCGGCAGTTTGAACATTCTATGGTAATGTCTAAGAGATCCGACGTGCCGGAAGTATTTCCCCAGTTTCCCCAGTTTGCTGAGTGCAGCGTGACAGTGAAAATAAAAACTCTTGGCGCTTAGCTGTAACCTTACCCGATCTTGGCGTCTAGTGACACTTATGTTGGCGTTTGTATATGGCCGTTACTGATTTGTACAATATATGATCAACTGCTGGTACTCATATGGAATTCGGCTGACAGAGAACTGCCTAAAATGATAAATTAAAGTGCACCAAATCCTTGCTCCCGAGATGCTACGAAGATGTATATAAAATAGAGGCTTCTCGCTCCGCAAAAATAACCCAACCCAACCTTCAACGCAAGTAAAATTTAACAACATGGTTTACCTCACGTCTCTTCTCGCTGCTGTGTCTGCCGTTATTGGAGTGTCTGTTGCCTTGCCTAGCCAGGACTACAGCATAAACGAGTCCCGCAGCCCTCTTAGCAAGCGCTATAATGACGTTGGTACCAACAATGGTTATTTCTACTCATTCTGGCATGACGACCAAGGTACAGCCAACTACCAAAACAAGGCTGGCGGCGAGTACAGTCTCAGTTGGGGTGGCCAAGGCAACGTAGTCGCTGGAAAGGGATGGAATCCCGGAAAGGCCCAGTAAGCTGAACCTACCTAACAGCCTAAAACATCTCATTTAACGCGGTCCAGGACCATCAACTACTCTGGATCTTTCCAGACCAGCGGCAATGGTTACTTAGCCGTCTATGGCTGGACCAAGAACCCCCTGATTGAGTACTACATCGTCGAAAGCTTCGGTAACTACGATCCCTCGTCGGCTGCAAGCTCTAAGGGTTCCATCACTGTGGACGGCAGCTCCTACAAGATCCTCGAGACCACCCGCACCAACAAGCCGTCTATCGAGGGAACGTCTACCTTCCAGCAGTACTGGTCCGTTCGTTCCAGTCACCGCACGAGCGGCTCCGTCGATGTCAGTGCTCACTTCAAGGCATGGGCTGCCCTTGGAATGAACTTGGGATCGCATGACTATCAGATCGTCGCCACCGAGGGTTACCATAGCACCGGATCCTCTGACATCACGGTTGGATCTGGAGGCGGCAGCACCGACCCGGACCCAACCAACTCTACTCCGCAACCAACCAACAACCCTGGCACCGGCGTAAGTCTCCTATACTGATACCATCTTAGAGCATCGGTGCTAACTTTATGATTCAGTGTTCAGCCATTTGGGGCCAATGCGGCGGCCAAGGTTGGACTGGACCAACTTGCTGCTCTTCTGGATCATGCAAGAAGACAAACGATTGGTACTCTCAGTGTACGTAAATTCACACGCTGGAGACAAGAAACTAGCACGCGACCTTGGACTCGTCTTTTAAAATGGTGACAATGTTGAAAGGAATGGGGCTTAAGCCGAGAGGACTTTGTTAGTTGTAGTAAGGTGTGATTGTACCTGTTGCCACCCTTTTATAGTCAAATTCATTCAATTCTAAGCTTGCACCTAGTGAGTGTTATTAAGATGACCTGGGTCCAACATTTTTGTTTACTGTGGACTCTTTCCTTCAACACTAATAGTCGTATCGGCTCACTTTATTAGAACATTATATATTACTAAGGGGGGGTTTTCCAAGGCAACAATAAGCATGATTCTAGTCGATATTTCCTTTCACTAGATCTAATTTTACAGTTAAACTTTTGATTCTAGGCGTATCTAGCTAGAATCACTGTTTCAGCCGCAGTGTAATATCACTTACTTCCTGTTTCTGTCTATGCTGGTCAGTGTAGCCATCCTTCTCCACTCTTCAAGAAGAACCTACAGAAGTTGGTATATAATATATGGATTTCCATTAAAAATATGTATTCCCTCTTTCCATTCAACCACACATTCACAGGCATCCCAAGGCTTCTTAGAAATCGACGACCAGGAGGTACACCAACGGGATTTTTTCAGGGAAAATCGCAACCGCATCAAGTACGACGGCAAAAAGATACATGGTGATCAATCTCATATTATGATTAATTATCTCCTTGCTTTCCTGCATGGATCTCCTGAATGCTTTGCTAATGCGCATTGTAAACTAGATATGGCCTGCTTCTTTTGCAACTTTGGCAATCCAACTTGGGCGGTCGAATGTTCTCGTTGTTTCGCTTTTATCCCGAGTGGCCCTCGAAGGGAGGTGATACGACTCACCCGAGAATCAATCACTGAAACATCCACTATTCAATACAGCCCTTTGGTGCTGCTATGGAGCCACAATGACAATATCGACAAAAAAACCACTTGCAGTGTTGGGGAGTTTGATGTGTTTGGTGTCAAGGTGCTTTTAATCATCAATGATAATGGCGAGGTAAACTTGTCAACCTCGAATGCATCAATGCTAAATGTGGCCCCATCGATCGAGTTGGGGAAGCTCGGCGTACAATACTCACTGTGCAGGAGGCCAAGACAGAGTGATATTGTAGCAACGTTGAAAGAGTCAGGGTTTACTGAGGGTTGACTAGACTATATTACAGAGCCCCGAAAATGGACCAAGGGCCCTGTCATTAGATGAGAGGGGTAGGAGAGTTAAATTTCAACTAGGGCACGTTTGGGAGCATTTGCTGCTATTTATTTATATTATTTCATGAATGCCAAACCTAACTAAGACGATACATAATAGTGAATTTGCAAACAGAGCCCTAACGAGACAAAACCTAGCCGTTTATTCCACTTAAAAATCTGGCTTACAGTCGCAAAAGTCCCCTCTATCTTTGCCCCGTCGAAAAACCTACCCAGAGGGCATTTTATATGCAGATTTGAAGGTCCTGCAGAAGTCTGCTGCATCACGATGGTTGCCAAATTCGGTTGTGAGTTGCTTCTCCATTTCATCCAGAATACAACGCTGCCAATAGGGCCCCTCAATCCAAGTTAAGGCAGTTGCATGTTCCCACCAATCAGGGAAGTACCCTGCATGCTCCCAATCAATTATACCGCTGACATGTCCGTCATGTATCATAATATTGCCAGTGTTTAAATCGCCGTGTGTAAGCACATAGTGCGCTGTCGTCTTTGGATATCTTGATGTGAACTTTTTAATCCAAGTCGAATCGGACTCAACAAAACCTTGCGCCACACGTGCCCACCAAGTGTCTTTATCCTCAATTGCCATCACTGAGGTTGCAGTGGATCCGAGTAGTTTGTCACGTACCAGCCCACCTTCAACTGTCTGCGGTGACGCTGCCTTATGGGTGCGAAGTTCTGCAATATACCCAATGACTTCGCGAGCATACTTTTGCTTTTCAGATGTAGTGATCAGTGGCCATGCATCTTCTAGACTCTCGCCAGGTACCCTTTTCATTAGGAAAAAGTGGCTGTTGCTATCCTTCCAGTACTCCATCTTCTCAACCACAGGGATTGCTGTATTTTCACGTACGAATTTGGTAGTTGCAGCGTCAGTCCCAATGTGGTCGTCTCCAAAGGGGTCAATTAAAGGTAGCTCTTTTAGAATATAATCGCTCCCAATATTCCACATGCCTCGCATTCCGTGCCCAAAAAAACATTTGAGAGTGCTGACGTATCGAGCGCTAACCTGGAGGTTCATATTCCAGCCGCAATTATGGCAGAGAATTGTGTCGATCCTTCTTCTCCCGGTGTTAAAAACATCGTAAATTTTGTGAACGTACAGGTAGAAACGAGTTAGTGGTTATAAGAGAGCTGAACACAATATTGGAAAGCTATACCAAAGATGCTTTTCGCAGGATAGTAAAACAATCTATGCTACAAGGAACCCAGTAACTTCACCAGCCCTCGTCCCTGAAGACAAAGAGACCAATGCTTTCAAGGGTCTCTCTGGACGTGGCCGAAGTCAAATGATCTGCATTTTTTTTAGCTCCGGAATGGTCATCACCATTGCTTATAATAAAGAAACCACGCTAGATTTATGGTTAGGTGAGTGAGGCGTATGCATGCAAAGCTGGCGATCCCCACACAATACGCGGAACCAGCCCGGGTGGCACTTCCTTGTTATGCAAGCATTACAATGAGTTCAACAAACTGTTTCCGTAAATCCTTGGTTTAGTTCTATAGAATGGATACAGCGAAACTCCAACTGGGCCTCAGTTCACTCCCAGTTGCGACTTCAAATATCTTTGAAGGCCACATTCCATTCCGCAAGCAGTATTCTCTTTGTGGTATTTGTAGGCCAATGGGTATACTCACTGCTTCTAACTCTGATCGATAAGCCGTCTCTTTCAGCGCAAACGGGAGGACTTGAACCAGGGTTAGAGCTGACAACAAAGCGGGTGTGACTCGGAATATGTTTCATGCGGCTCTCGATCATACTCTTTGGGAGAAGCCCAATTCTCAACTGGCCGCCTGTGCTCGCGCGAGCACAGTATAAAATGTGGGTCTGTTATCAATAACCCCACTTTTACCCCGCCATCAGGGGCGACGGTGGTGGTGATAAGGGAAGGGAATTGGCACGATCTTAATCACCCCTAATAAACCTAACACTAAGCCCCCCCAAATTCCTCAAAAGTCTGTAGCGGATGACAACTTGGCGATTGTCTGATATATGTACGAAATAATGTAACATCACTCTAATCCTAATACCAATTGAAGTCACGTGGAACAATTCACATACCTGCCGTCAATCCAGTCCTCAAAGACCTTGCGCCAATGAACTCTTACTCTTCGCCAGGCTCGGCCAATCATGACCGAGTCATGGAGTCATCTTTCTCCAATGTTTTGACACAAGGAGCAAGTCCAGCAGGACGCTCAGACGAAAGCACAAAGATGACCAATGCATGTGCACAGTGCCATAGGCAAAAGCAGAAGGTTTTCCTCAAACCTAAAACCCTGGCCATCTGGACCAAACTAACGCGATACAGTGCAATAGAGAGCAGCCGTGTTCGAACTGTATCCGGCGCAGTATCCCTCATCGATGCGTCTCGAATACGCGTCCAGAACGTCGCAAATCTCGTACTTTTCGACAGGATCCATATCAAGGCCAACCCGCAAGCATAGCCGAATCAGCCTCGATACCATCTACTCCTGCACAGCAGCAGACCATCCCGGGTAACGTCACATCAAGAACAGCCAAGATAGCAAAACGCCGGACTCTTGGTCGTCTCTTCAAGGCCAGAGGTGCTGCATCTTACCATGGAGATTTCTACTTTGGACATCAATCTGCTGCCAGTATGGTGGAAGCAACGACACAGGAAGTACCTAGTGGCATCTACGTTGGCCATTCGCGTGGCAGTCGTATTGGAGCCGCTCAACCTTTCCGGAACGAAAGAGGGCCTTATGCTCAGCTCTGGGAACTTATCGGAAGCCTACCCCGCCAGAAAGCAACAGTTGATCATCTGACCGCGCGATTCTTCCGGGAGCTCAACCCAACCTTTGACAGTGTGCACAAAGAGTCATTTATGACTTCCTATAACAAATTCTGGGACAGGAAAACTGGCTGTGATGATCTCACAAATGTCGATATTCGATGGCTTGCAGTTCTGTTCATCATCCTAGCTTTCGGAGAGCTTCTAGACTGTCCTCAGCCATGTACTGCGGAGGCTCAACGAGAATCCGAAGACTCATCCCTACATTTCTATTGGGCCTCACGGAAATCTCTTGTCATTGCACCCTCCTTCTACGGAGAAAGCACAGATCTGACATGTGCTGGCATTCTCATTACTCGCTATCTAGTGTATGCGCGTAGGATCTCGGAGAGCTGGCTGACAATAAGCTTTGCGATCCGTATGGCGCAAGCACAGGGCATGCATGTTGATGGCGACCAATTAGATCTCCCCCGCAAAGTTACCGAGACTCGTCGAAGATTGTGGAGTCAACTCTACAACTTAGACAGATCGATTGCCTTGGCTCTCGGCAGACCGTACGCCATTAATGATCGACATTGCTTTATGAAACAGGTCGAAAATGTGTGGGTTGATGACATGACAGACGAAAAAGCAGAGCATGCAACAGCACTATCTCTTGATACACCCACACCAAATGTTCTGATACTTTTCCAGCACCAACTAGCCGTCATCATTGGTCAGATCCAAGAGCAATCCTTCACCTTCTCTACCGCACCACTTACCTCTTCTACCTCCTATGACGAAGTCCTCAAATACGATGAAGCCCTGCTCTCCTGGAAAGACAGCCTCCCGCCATACTACCGCCTCGAGCATACCGACCTATCCCTTGACTTACTCCCCACCTACAGCTTCATCCCCTGGCACCGCCTATACCTACATACTGCATTCCACTTTGCACGCATCACACTGCACCGCTCGTACCTCCTGCGCCCCTCCATCACTGATCGTTTCCAATACAGCCGCAACGCTTGCATGTCATCCGCGTGCGCAGATCTCAAGATCAAGCTTTCCTTCCGTTATCCGGACATGGCCAGCCGGTTGAAATCTAACGTCGCAGCCCATCAACTCTTCAATAGCGCCTTGATACTTGGGGTCATTGTCGTGCGTGACCCACAGGCTCCCCACACAGAGGCGATCTTAGATGACCTGCAGGCATATTGCGCGAAGCAGAACTCGGATCCGTGGATGAACGAGATTGGTCTTGCTGAGGTCAGGGTCGTGGAGCTGTGTATTTCACGCGCAAGGCAGTCACGGAATGATACGGCTGCTATATCTCCTACGGAGAATGCCACGTCTAATTTTAATCCTGCTGTAACTTCAGAAGGTTATAATTCCTCGGCTGTTACAAACACGTCTCTGTCGCAGGGGCTGCAGGGGAGCCATGAGTTGTTGGCGTCTCAGCAAAATACGATAGAAGAGACCTTTCCGTATGCTTTTCAGAACCCAGCTGGGCCACAGGACCCATGGTCAGATTTCTGGTCGAATCCAGCGTATTTCTTCCCCGAGGCTATGGATTATCAGATTTGGGAGGGGCTGGTGGACGATCTCGCGGCTGTAAATTAGATTCCTATTTTGAGCATAATTATATTATATACCTATGGGATGACTTATAACTTCACTAGTCTATCCTAAACAAGAGGATTTGTCAACGTCCCTAGTCCATGGCTGATCCATATCCTCATCGCATCACCCTCCGCCAGGTAAATCGGTGGCTTATAGCTATGTCCAATCCCGCTGGGCGTCCCCGTCAATATGACTGTCCCCTTCTTCAGCGTCGTACCCTAATCTTCTCGTCAGCATACACTCCAATCCAACTCGACCACAGCGAGCAGGTACTTACCACCGAAAGATAAGCAATAATCTCCGCCACGCTAAAAATCATATTTCTCGCCTTGCCATCCTGCATCACCCTCTCATTCAACGTACTCCTCAACTCCAACACGCTCGGATCCGGCAGCACGCGCTTCGACACCAATACTGGGCCCACCGGGGCAAAACCGTCAAACCCCTTGCAATAGCCCCACTGTGAGCCACGCCCCTGGATCGCCCGCGCCGTCACGTCGTTCGCAGTCATATATCCCAGCACATACTGCATTGCGGTCGAAGCCGAGACATCCTTAGCGTCTGCGCCGAGCACCACTGCGAGCTCGACTTCGAGATCGGCTGAGGACGCGGCGAGGGCTGGGAGATGGATGGGCGAGGAGGGCGCGTTCAAGCAGGTTGATGGCTTGAAGAAGACTTCCGGATTGGCTGGGAGGGGCAATTTCATCTCAGCCTTGGGAGGTGTTAGCTACCACTGATGATATGAGGGCGCTGAGAGAAAAAGTAGAGCGTACGGCATGGTCGGTGTAGTTGAGGCCAATACAGCGAATTGTGCCTGCTTCGTCAGGGGTTATGGGTGTGAGGATCTATGGATAGGCTTTAGATCGAGAATGTGCCAAAGGTAGAGTTATCCGTGTACCTCGCGAGCTGTGACAACTCCGCCAGTGAAGACAGTATCGACATCGAGTGCTGAGGTGCCGCTGAGGAGTTTGACCACCACGGGCTCATTTTGCTCCATTGCAAGGCCGACTAGATGCAATAGCAATACTTAGCACGTACTTATGGGTTCCCAACACATATATTAATAAGACTTACCATCGAGCTTCGAGTCAACGGGCTCGCCGCAATATTCGTTTCCATCTTCGCCGATGAAGCGGACGAAACGGTTCCAGACCTGGTTGCTATTGTCAGTCAAAGTTTTCTGCCTAGGAAAAATTAACATACTGGAAGAACCGGAGCTGTTGCGGAAGGCATGTTTACGATTTTGGAATGTAAGATAGAATCAAAATCATTACAAGACGCAGACAGACACCGTCGAAAGAAAATATACTACTTTCCACAACCTGTCACCTTAACCACCGGAACCATTTCCGCATTCCTTTTCATTCGGAATACCGAGAATAATAATATGATACGACTGATCATCATTGTTAGACGTTTGTAATGTTGCACTCTCATCAGCAACAGCGGTGCCGATCATGCCGCTGTTAGTCTCGTTCCCTGCCTATCGGTGCCGATCAGGGGCGCTAATCTGCGGGGAACTGAGACTATCGGCCTCTCGGCCATCTAGCATTATATGTATGAGCAGCGGTGTCGTCCGGTGCCAGATTGTGCTTAGCCTATACCAGCCATTGATAAGGGAAAGAAAGCTGCAGACTGCGCTACGGACTGCGCTACGGACCACACTACGGACCACGCTACGGACTAATTGTTTCCTACTATGATACGGACTACGCTACGGACATGCACTACGGCCTCGAGAAGATAGCGCCGAGCGGAACGCGATATATCGAGGAATTCCTCACGCAGCAATTATGCGCTACGGACATTCAATCGGATCCCTATCTCTTGGGCTTTCCCAAAAGAAGCGGACATGAAGATCCCGAAGGTAACGGCAGGTCATGATGCGGAAACCAAACTGATAGCCACTTGGACAAGCATTGAAGTATAGATATACGTGCGTCTGGCCATGGAGTAGCATCTTGCACCATTATCAATTTGCTAGACAGCCGTTGCACATCCGTCTACTTCCAGATATTTCATGTATTGAGCTTCGTCCATCATGGACGTTGAAAGCACCCCAAAACTGGCGGCCGAGGACCACGTACAGGTCAACTCCCTATTCGAGAAAACCTCGATCGATGATGACGGCACGAGTCATGCCAGCACGCTGTACATCGACCCCGTGGCGCAGCGTAAGCTGTTGTTCAAGCTGGACATGTACTTGTCCCCGGTGATGACTCTGATTTTCCTCACCGCATACCTTGATCGTGCGAACATCGGAAATGCGGCGTCGGCGGGGCTGATCACGGACTTGGGGCTGGTTGGAAACCAGTTTGGAAGTAAGTCAATTTCCACACATTCCAAAGGCAGACATGAAGGCGGAAATGCTAATGTGAGAAAACAGATGCCGTGACGCTTTTCTACGTCCTCTATGTCGCATTTGAACTCCCGTGCTCGCTGGTACTAAAGAAATTCCATCCCAGTACGGCCTACCTCATCCACATTGTCCTTCCCATCTCTAAGCAGAAACCCAGCTAACAGTCCCTAGAACGCATGATCCCCGCCCTCATGTTCTCCTGGGCCTGCGTCGTCATCGGCAACGGCTTCGTGCACAACGCCAGTCAACTATACGCCTGCCGCCTGCTCCTTGGTGCCTTTGAATCCGGCATGTTCCCTTGCCTATGCCTCTATCTCTCTACCTTTTACACGCCTGGCGAGCAAGCTGTCCGCATCTCTTACCTCTTCGTCGCGTCCGCGCTTTCCGGCGCCTTCGGTGGGCTCTTCGCGTTTGCGCTCCTGAAAATGGACGGTATTGCCGGCCTGGCCGGCTGGCGCTGGCTGTTTATCATCGAAGGCTGCGCCTCCGTCCTCGTCTCGATTTTGATCTACTTCGTGCTGCCGGATAACTTCGAGACGGCACGCTTCCTGTCAGCGGATGATAAGGCGCTAATGCGTTTGCGTGCGGAAGTCCATGCACGATATAATGGGAAGCCGCAGTTTGACTGGGCGGAGGTCAAGAAGGCGCTTGTGGACCCCAAGCTGTATATTAGCTGCTGGAGTCAGTTTATGGGCGATACTTGCTCGTTTGGCTTGTCAACTTTTATGCCTATCATCATCAAGGGTTTTGGTTATGATACCGTTACGACACAGCTGTTGACAATCCCCATCTACCTCTGGGCGTCGGGTGCCTACATCCTGGTCAGTTGGATGTCCGACAGGTACAATAGCCGTGCTGCGTTCATGCTCCCAGGTGTCATCATCACTGCTATTGGATACGCAGTCCAGCTCGCGGTCCCCCAGGTCGATCGTGGCCCACTGTATTTCTCTGTGTTTCTCATCGCACCGGGAATCTACATCATGGTTGGCTTGAACTGCACATGGCTCCTAAATAGCCATGCTGGGTACTACAAACGCGCGACAGCCATCGGTGTCAACCAGACTTTGGGTAACTGCGCTGGTTTGATTATTGGGCAGATCTTTAAGGATTCAGTGAACGGGAAGTATGTCACGGGTCTGAGTGTCAGCCTGGGTGCGGTGCTGTTGGCGGGTGTAGGACACTCATCACTGTGGGTTTTGTTAAGACATGAGAATGCGAAGAGGGAGAGGTTGACGCCGGAAGAGAGGGAGGATGCGATCTTGAATGGAAAAGGAGGTGACTTCCATCCGGATTACAGATATGCGCTGTAAAGTGTTTCTTGGGTTGCAAATGTAATATTTCCCGTCTCAAACTTAGTTTCACCATTATGGAATGGATTCAGGGTTCCGGTCACGGTCTTTGAACGGGATTCCAATTGATTGTTTATTTATGCTGCAATATGTCAGTTCGTTGATTGACGCCACTCTGAAAAATAGCTCTCGATTGTTCTTTAATATATATAGGAGAGAGTCCTCCCACTTCCCGCGCTTCAAACGTTGCATACGCAAAGTTTTGACGAAAAACATTCCCAGGTTCTAATGTCTGCAATATTTATGGTCTGTGACAGCCATAATAGTGCGAGGAAGATGTTGATGGCTATAAACTATACAGTAGATGGTGCACGGACATTAGAATGGCATCTCTTCCGTCGGACGACCCAAACTACAGCGCACATCAGAATTCCTAAGAGCCACCACGAATTTTTATAAAGCCAAGTGACGAGTGCGACATCTTTGACATGCCATGACGATCCAGGATGATACCCAAAGAAAGAGTGCTTGGATGTGGAATACATGCAAGGTGGGAGGATCACAACACCGTCAGGAGGTGCTAAGCTTAAGATTGTTGTCTCTTCTTGCAACCTGCGAAGCTACGATAGTCATTAGGAAACTAAGAAAGCTACCTACGGGCGCGAGAGTATTTACATACCTTGATGCTGAGATGCTTAGCTTCTAGGCATCTGGTTGCCTAGCTTCTCAATCATGTTAGACGCATCAGCCGGTGGTAGCAGCCTACATTACTTCTTTGTCTTTCACATACGATCATAAACCTAAGATAATTAGGCCGTCTATTAAAGAATGGACGAGTGTGGTTGGAACTGCTGAGTTACGCCAGAATATTTTTGTCTTAGTTTAGAAAGCAAAGGTGCTGATTCTGTTACATGACAACGAACAGAAACATCTATGTACTAGCTGGGTTTATTTTAGAAACGTGTTGGTTTCGTCTAGCATCAATAAGATATTAGGCTTAGACTTGTAGTACTATTTTAATTATTTATTTTTTCTCTTTTCATGTCCACCTAGTATTTAGTTTCTAAGCGTATCTAGCTACATGCAGCCATCACTGTCCCAACTTGAATCAGTTACCATTCAAGTTCTCGTTCCTTCCCCTTCCTGCACCACTTCAAGCATCTTTCTCCGTTATTTGAAAATAACTTGCCAAATAAATATATAATGCATGTATTCCTGTCTAAAAAATAAAATAAAAAACGCCAAAAGGCCTTCCACACACCCTCCTGTAGGTTCACAAACACCCCAAGGTTTATATTTACCAACACTAACAATGTTACGAAGTCAACCGAGTCCAGCTACTAAGAAATTCCAACGGCGTCGTCCTCGAAGAAAACACTGCTGTTAAAAGGTACGGTTGACCTACCTCCACCCCATCTAAGTACAAAGTCTAATATCCTGCGAGCGTCCCGAGATAACAATGAGGTGCTTTTTTTGTTCGAGGGTCGTTATCACAAAGAAGAGACTGTGCGATGTCTGTGATGGATGTCTCCCACCAAAATCTGAAGTAGAAGTTGTGGAGGTGGAGGCGTTGCCACCAAGGATCAGCAATGGAGCAGTTGTTCCCGCTACTACCGAAATTAGTCAACATACCCTGCAGTTGTGGCTACAAGATGACGAGACTCTGGGAGGGCGTTGCAACGTTGTACAGTTCCAGGGACATGGGATAAAGTTTATGGGGGTTATTTCAGACAATAGTCAGGCAGTTGTGTCAACAAGAGCTACAGACGGCGAGGTTGTTACAGTCGAGTTATTAAGCTAAGTGTTTCTGGCCAGGGGATATTATTTTGCTGTTGGTATTTGGAATACGGCGGGCAAAGCTTTTGAAGTTGTAGCACGTTTCTGGGCAATGGGATTATGATTGGAGAAATTAGGAAATTATCTTTTTAAATTCTGACGATGATGTGGTACCAACCATCCTAACTATGAGATGTGAAATAGCAAACAGAGATCTAAGCGCATCAAATTTTTAAGACGGTGCATTTGGAGGCGGATATCCAACCCAACAACGAACCCCAATCCACAAAACTTTATTCAAAGTTTGGATTGCAGTTGCAAAAGTTTTCTCTTGCCTTGACTTTGTAATCACGATTCGGGTTTTTCTCCAAGTATGAGCCTCCGAAAATCTCAACGAACCTAGCCGCCTCGATGTGGTTGTCAAACTGGGTGCTGAGCTGTTTTTTTATCTCTTCTAGTATATAGTGTCGCCACTCAGCCTCTTCAATATTCGTCCAGGCCTCTGCAAACTCCCACCAATCTGGGAAATACCCAGAATGCTCCCAGTCAATAATGGCACTGATATGGCCGTTGTGAACAAAAATGTTGCCGGTATTTAGGTCGCCATGTGTGAGCACATATGGTGTTGTGTGGCGTGGATATTTGGACTTCAACTTCTCGCGCCATTCCTCACTCCGATTAGCAAATGCATGCTCTACACGCACCCACCAGGTTTCTTTGCCATCAAACTCTGTTACCAAATTGTTGAAATTCCCAATGAGTTGATTGCGCACTGGGCCACCGTCAACTGTTTGCAGCGTTGCCGATGTGTGCATACGGAGCTGCACGAGGTACTCAACAACCTCACGCGCGCATGTTTTTTTGGTCCCTGTGTCGAGATCTACCCACGCCTCCTCAAGGCTCTTGCCTGGCGCTCTTGGTGTCAAGAAAAAGTGGCTTTTATCGTCTTTCCAATGCTTCATCTCATTGAGGACAGGAATTGTTGTGTTATCACGCACAAACTTAGTAGTTGCCTCATCTGCCCCAATATGGCTATTCCCATCTAAATCTAGCAAGGGCATCTCTTTCAAAATGTATTGACTGCCAAGATTCCATATACCTCGCATTCCATGTCCAAAAAAGCATTTGGTATTGCTCTCGTATCCAGCGCTAATCTGAAGATCCATATTCCAGCCACAGTTGTGGCAGAGGACTGCATCGGTTCTCCTTTTTATTTTTCTTCGCTGGGATTCGGCGTACGTCATTGGTATTTTTTCAATGCGAGAAGAATGGGGCTCCATCACTAATTGATAAATATAGATGTAGATTGGGATAAAATATTGATAAGTTGTGATAAAAATCTCTTGTCGGGGGGATATAGTATGACAATACATATGACCAGTGAACGGAAGGGATGGAATATATATTAGGGGGCTGACAACGTCGTTAGAGCTCGTCCTTGAAGACAAGGCCAAGAGCTTTTGGGCTCAAGCGGACAAGATTGGATTTCGCAACCCTGATCGTACCTACATTCGTCCTTTCTTGGGCAGGCGCTGTTTGCAGCAAAATTATCCTGAGGGGTTCTTTTTGTTACGCAAATATCACAAAGAGACTTCGACAGACTAATTCTGTCCACTTTCTTTAATACTATAGAAGGTCGGGGGCGGACAACAAAGGAGGCCACAGAAATTTATTCTCGGTCGCGAGTTCAAATGTTTTTGGTGGATGCATTCTTGTCTGAAAACAGTATTCCCTTTGTGGTATTTACGGACTAATGAGTGCGATTCTGCCTCCTGTTGATGGTGGCCAAGATTGAAGCAGACAACAAAAAACGATGTGGCTTAGAATTTGGTTCATGTGAGAAACGCAGCCCATTTAACTTCGAGCGCGTTGGGATTGTGACAGACTTTCTTTGGGCCAGGATCAAAGGGATCATTATTCACCAGGCCTCTTCGCATTTACCAAATTCCAGGGCTGGACTTGAGGGCTCTCATGCCAGAAACGGCTCTCAACCGCTTCAACCACAGCGATTCAACTTCAGAGGTTCCACATAATGGTAGGTTAATTCCCAAGCAAGAGTCTTGTGCCAAGTTATGTCCATCATTACTATCCCACTAACGTCTTTTCTTACTACATCCTCGCCAGTCTGTGCTGGGATTAGTGTGGGTGATTAGCGGGTACAGGGTATAACGTGGATATATGACCCCTATACAAGTCCATCACTTTCATATCGCTGCGGGAAACTGTTCCATTGCGTGGGTATAGAATTCCTGTCACTCCACGAGCTACTTTCTAAGGGGGGGGGATTAGATCCGAGGATACGTCAGAAGCTGCAGTACACGTTGCTCACAACATTCCCCTAAAACGACACCACCCTCTCATCCCTTCAGAGAAAAGCTGCGACGGCGAGTATGGAGCCGAGAAAGCCACCTATGGGCGCGGAGAGCGTATCGCCAGAGCCCTGCGAGGTGACGGGTTCACCGTCGGCGGAATCCTCGCTGTTGCCCGGTGCAGGGGTTGCAGAGGCGTCGCCCCCAGCGGTGCCTGTGCGGCCAGAGCTCTCGCTGGTAGCAGTTCTGCTGGGTGCACTGAGGCTACAACTGCCGGTGAACGGAATGCCGCCACCGCATCCACTGGGGACGTCTCTACAGTAACTGGCTAACGTATCCGAGACTGGGAACGCGATCTCAGGGCAGTGTTCAAAGCCGCAACTGCGAGAGTTAGCTTAGTGTGAAGCTAGTTCTACACGGGGTGAGGGGATGGGACGTACCCTTGTACGCCTAGCTTTTCCTCGCATTCACAGACCTTGTCGTCGCTGGTGCACTTCTCGCGAGCCTCATTGAAGGTTGCCATACAGCTTAAAAAGGTACTACAAGGGTGTTTTGTTACTTATTTGCGCATTGCGATAAGTTGGAGCAAGGAGCGGCGAACCTAGGATCAGAACAATCATCTTCTATGGACCGTTGGGCGACTGTGAGGCTAATGGCTACGCCAAGGATGAGGAGGATGGAACGCATTGTAGAAGGAGTTCTACTTATTCGAGGAAACGAAAGGCCTAATTCAGGGTGCCAAGAAATGAAAGATGGACGAGCGTGTATAAATAGCAGGTAGATGGAAAATAGTCGTCATGTCATGTTGGGAGCGGGTTAGTCTTTAAATTCTCATGCCAAGCTCTAAACCAACAGTTTGAGAGTTTTAGTTCCAATGTGCGGAGAGTTGCTTACCCGATTGCACTTCAACGTTCGAGTTGGCTACGAAGAGTTCGACTGTTTGAAGAGCAATCCAAACACCATCGCCATTGCTTGTAATAAAGAGGCCACACTGAAATTATGGCAATTGAGGCTCACTCATGTATACTGGCGACCCCTCACGATGCTGCAAGCCCCACAGCGAGGCTAGCGGCCGCTCAGCGTGAGAAACAGCCTTCTGCACTGCAGTCACAATAAATCTCAACCTCGGCGGTTCCGCATGATGGCTGGCTAGCCCCCACAGGAGCCTGTGCCAAGTTATGATGGCGTCTCACTGTGGCAGGGCGTCGCCCGCATAATTATGATTTCTAGTCGGGTGCAATTTGTGTCGGCAGGATTTCATGGTTAAATTGCTGTTGGGGGCGGAAATGGCCCCCCTTATATACGCTATTATTAGACTGTCTGTGGAGCTCGGCCCCAACCTCGATCAATCACTTGGACCTTGCAGGAGGCGGACAACCTAATAACATGGCTTGAAGGATCAAAATATCCCGATATGGCAATCATAATGTATCGCCAAGCTTTCTCCATGGCTCTCCTATTTTTCCGGACGCATACTTATATCGAGCAGTAAAGCCATGAAAAAAATAAAAAAAACTCACCTTCACAACCCACAGTCTCCTCACAGAATCAGCAAAAATGTCCAACGGAAACATGACCGTCTGCACCGCCCATTTCGAAGGAGCCTACTCATTTGAAGCCGGCTGCTTCCTGACAGGAGAACCCGGCACCAGACTAGCCGGCGCCTTGAAATCCTGCTGTCCACAGATTCGTTCCAATGCTCCCCAATACGGCAACAATTCTGGAACAAACTGCATCGTCGCTTGCGACAAGCCGACTGAACAGCAGGCCGAAGAAGCGAACCCATGCATGGCAGACTACTTCGCGAACCACGATGAGGACGAAGAGACCTGGACGTGTAGTACGCCAGACCCGAATACAGCAATTCGGGGAAGGAGCACCGGTTGGGGTGGTTTGGCGGTGCTGTTCCTCGCGGTCTCGGCGGCAGTGACTATGGTATAAGATTGTTGGCGAGGATAGAGGATCTGGAAGTCCAGATGGACGGGTTGTAATACTGGATGGCTGAGAGCTATTACTTGAGTTACTTGCGGTGATCATTGCGAATACCTACTGTTTCACGCCTTTTGTTTGTGCATAATTCGACATAAAGTCACTATGTGCACGGGCTCTCAAGCCGCGATATGCGATATGGGCTAGAGTAACTTCCTACAGGATCGCCCGGCCGGCCATTCTCAAGCTTGAGATTCGCTCATCTTTCGCGCGAAATACAAACTTCTTGCTGCGCAA
Source organism: Pseudogymnoascus sp. BL308 (assembly GCA_001630595.1). Taxonomy (NCBI): domain Eukaryota; kingdom Fungi; phylum Ascomycota; class Leotiomycetes; order Thelebolales; family Thelebolaceae; genus Pseudogymnoascus; species Pseudogymnoascus sp. BL308. The sequence goes on along the minus strand of LMYD01000195.1, from coordinate 42,150 downwards.
AGGTGTAATTTGGGGGCTACAATCTACCGCAGAGTCTCATTTTACCCAGATAATTTTGGGGTCTGAGCGGTGAGTCAGCTGCGAGTCAATGATAAATTGGCCGAGATACCATGGGGAGCTGAAACTATCACTTTCGGTACTCATGCACAGAACAAAATACTACATATAGCAATAGTACAGCAGGGCATTATCCCTTGAATTGACCGCAGTTGTTTGTTAAACACTCAATGGGGGCTGCGTAGAGTACACCTCGAAGTATCGTGATGTTGGTGCTAAGCGTCATCCGTGGCTCTCTTATATAACCGCAAATATGATCAAACCAAACAGGAAGACCATAGGGCATCCCTGATGTGATAACCCACAGTTCCCTCGCTAAATCCGCGAAAATGTCCAGCGCAACCAGCTTTGCTAACTCAACGACAACTTGATGCAATCTCCACTCCGCTCCAAACGTCCCATTCTTGTACTTCTGCATCGCCCCCAGAGGACCCTGCAACAACCACGCTACCGAGCAAGCCATAGACTTGATGTAATTCTGCTGTCCCCCGTCTACCGAAGTTGTGCCGTATAGCTTCCTTTGAGAAACAAAAGCCAGTTCTTCCAATTACAATACTATAATATAAGTAATTAGGATTTGTGGGAGACGGAATGGTGTCTAGGAAAACTGCACGGCGAAGCATAAGGATTTATTTATAGTGGGGGGAAGGTGTTGTGGTACGGGTCCTTCAAGTGTGACGGCGCTGGGAAGGAATAACGCTTCGGGTGGTTTGGTGATGGTGAGTCTAATGGTGTTGTTAGCAGAAGCTTCATAAATCGTTCTACAAATATATTTCTATTCATTAAGAGAAACTCAAAATCTAGCTTGAGGGCAACTAGAATATTAAGCTTGAATTCAAACAAGTACCTAAAAAAAAAGGGTTAAAAAGGTCAAAAAGACTCATCAGATTCCAGTGATTCTGGATCTCTGATGAGGGAGAAAATCACTTTTTGTGATTTTACTTTTTGTCGATATCATTTTTTTCCAATCTCTTTCTGTAACCGGAATTCGAACCCTTGACCCCCTTTGTATCCAAGCCCTGGCCAGATTGTCCTGATAGTGGTACTTCCACTACGCCACTGTGCCGCTTATGGGAGGAGAGGCGCTTGTTTTGGTTTATATGGTGGGGGGTTGGCGCTTAGGGCGCGGCTGTGACTATGATGTTGCGAGGATGGCGAGGCTGTGGGTAGTATGGTACTATGGTACTAGCGGTCATCTTGCAATACTTGGTGGCGGAGGGTTAATATCGGTGACTGCAGAGGTAGGCGCAGAGGGACATGAGACAACCATCAACAAGGAATATTTCCAATCTGCAGATATTGTATGATAAGAACTGAAGTTATGATTGATGGAAGTAATCTCTGACTAGATAAATATATATATAACCACCCAAATAGCATTCATCGTCCTTAGACGGGATATCCTCTGTAACGCCCCAAACTCCAAACCCAACCCAGAACCTTCCTTTCCCATAACCCATCCAGTACCAGCCCAGCACTCTACCGCCACGTCCCAGGCAGTTCGCCCCTCTCCCTAACCCTCCTCTTCAACCCCACCTCTCCTCCCCCAACAAGACTCTTCCACCTCTTCCCCACACTCCCCCGATCCCTACCAACCATCTTTGCACAGTCCATCCACTCCCGCCGACTCAGCCTCAACTTCTGCAACACAAGCTCAACAAGCACTCGATCCTCCTCATCCGTCCATTCCCCCTCATCGCCCTCTCCCTCCTCCACGACACCAGACGTCTCCTCCACTGGACCTCCCACAATCCCCAGCGCATCCGCATCCCCTGTCTCACTCCGATACTGATGCGCATCATGCAACCTCTCAAAGTCCTCTCTCACAAGCCCCAACGGCATCCTCTCCGGCACGCCTCTACTCCTCTTCGGCGTCCTCGGCCCCTCCTCCTCTTCCTCCTCCACAACCGCCCTCCGCCTCTTGCCCGCCCCTCTCGGCGGCGCGCGCTTCACTATCCTCTTCCTCGGTATCGGCTTCGACGGCAGCGGCGCCTCAGCAACAGCCGCAACATTAGCATCACTTGATGATGGGCGTGACGTCGACGACCGCAGACGCAGCTTCATTGGCGACGGCAGCGGGGCATGTCGCATCGGCGGGGTGGGAAGCTGTGTCTGCGTCTGCGTCTGCGGCTGCGGCGAGGCGAGCATGCTTTGGAGTGCGCGGCATGTTGCGAGCAGGGCAGAGTGTGAGGATGTGGGCTGTGACGGGGAGGCGGGCGGGGAGGCAAAGAGGGAGGGTGGTAGAGGGGCGCGGCGAGGGGGCGGACAGAGTGCGGGGAGAAGCATCGTCGGCGTTGTTGTGGTGATGGTGGTGGTGGTTGGTGCGCCGGCTGCGGCCGGGCGGTCGAGGGTCGCGGATTGCACGGGCCGGGTCGTGGTGAAGGCCTGTGTCGCAGGTATGTATATGAGATGTGAATGAATGGTTATAGATGCACGGCGTATGTGCGACGGCGAGCTGCGTTGTGCTCCTCGTGGGGCTGAGGGGCAGTTATGGATCGATATGCGCAGTTAAGTGTCCGGTGTTATGCAGTGCGATGCGATATGATGCGCAGGAACAACGGTAACAGCGGATGTGGGTGGATGACAGGACGAGGGAAGGGGTCTGGCGGGACGGGCCAACACAGGCCTTAATATGGGCGGCCTGAGGGTAGCCTGGTGTCCCCGCTCCGGGGCCACGATGCCGTGTGATTGGCTGAGAGAAGGTGATTCGGGCGGCGCGTGACGGGGCGGGCGAGGGTCGAAAGGGTGTTGGAGGGGTGCAGGCTAACTGGAAAGGGATTAGTGGTGTCTGGTAGGACCCGCGTCATGCGCCCTTGTTGAAGGCGCTACACTATTCCTGTTTAGTAGTAGTGCGGTCTGAAAGACGCGTCTTGACGCGTCAAAGAGTCGCGTCACTTACGCGTAAAGTGCGTGCATTGGCCAATAAACGGCCAGGTTGAGTACGTGAAGCAGGGCAGTGGGTGGTGGTGCTCACAGGCAAACCGGGAATAGTATGGAGGCACCCATATCGAGGCAGGCCGATCAAAGAGGGCATCTCAAGGCACCCATATCGAGGCGGACATATCCAGGCAGTCAATTCAGGCAAGCCGATCAAAGCATTCATGTCGAGGCACGCATATCGAGGCAGCCCGACCAAGGCACGCATGTCAAATATGTCAAAAACGTTGAGTCTGTCATAGAAGACGGAACAACCAACTAATACGCACAACAGCGTAACTAACATTATACTCCCAGGCGGCTACTCATCATGTACAGTACACACAAGCCCATTGACTATTTTCCTTCAGTTGCAAAAACCAGAACATCCTCACCATAAGTATATCATATCTCACCGGGTCATTCAGTCGCCTTTTTCAATCCATCTCCATAAACCACCCTACCACCCCTCCACCTTCCTCGTCTTCATCCACAGCCCATTCTGCGGCTTGCTCGTTGCCCCCTTCCTAATCGGAATCGTCGTCTCATCGACCATCGTCGGATCCGCCAACTCAAATTGAAACCTCCCCACAAAACCCGCCACCAAGCACGCAAACTCGCCCCTCGCAAACTTCTCCCCAATACAGCTGCGCGGCCCATGTAGAAATGTCAGGAACGCATAGTTCGTCTCGGCGCCCCCACTCGCATCGCGTAGCCAGCGCTCCGGATCGAACACATCCACATCCGGTCCCCAGAGCTTTGGGTCGCGGTTCGTCGCCCAAGCCACCAGGTACAGCATCGTGCCCTTCGGGATATGCACCCCCTGGATCGTCGTATCGACGTTGGCCTCCCGCAGCGTCAGCGGTACGGGGGAGTGGTGCCGCAGGACCTCCGCGCATACGGCGTTTAGGTAGGGCAGGCGCTCGATGTCAGCTGCTGTGATGGAGGTGCCAGAGTCGGGACTCGGGAGCCCAGCGCGGATTTCGGCGCGCAGACGCGTCTGCATGGCTGGGTGTTGGCTGAGGAGGTAGATGGCCCAGATCATTGCGGTGGCAGTTGTGTCATGGCCAGCGGCGAGGAAGGTCATGAGCTGGTCGGTGAGCTGGTCGTTGGTGAAGGCGCCGGACTCGAGGGCCACGCTGAGGATGTCAGTGTCTGCCGCCAGGCCGTCCGCGAGGCGCTTTTTCTTCTTGATTATGAGGTCTCGGCAGGTGTCGCGAACTACTTTGACAGATTTGTTCACTTCTTTGTTGTGCTTGAAGGGCAATCTCCTGATTATGGCGTGGTGGATAAATATGGACAAGATTTGCAGAATGGTGGCTTCGCGAGAAGGCCGGAACGTCCTGACGTATGCTTGATAGAGGTCTCCGGTCGGGTCAGCGATGGCATTGAAGTCCTGCCCCATTCCGGCGACCCCAATGATGTCCAGAGTTGCGCGGTTGAACCACTGGCCGACGGATATGATGGCCTGGTCGCTGTCTAGCTTGACATCTCGACTGACCCCGGCATTGATAGCGGCTTCTGAAGGGGGGGCACCAACGGTGTTTTTGATCTCGTCGTCTATGGCGAACGTAACCTCGACGGATTTGGACCAGAAGATTGGGAAGAGGCTCTTGACGTGGCGGAAGGCAAACGCGGGCATCAGGTTCTTGCGTTGAAACTTGTGCTCGTCACCTTCGGCGAGAAGCACGCCAATTCCCAGTAGGCGCCCGATGCCTACGGAGAACTCGTAGGGCTTTACGAAATCATAAGACTTGGTGGTGAGGACCTCAGAGAGGCCCTTGGGAGTGGTGACTACGAGGCGCTCCTGATTGAAGATGCCCAGGAACCGAATTAAGCCGTCGTTCGGGATTGTTTTAACCCTGCGGATGTTAGGATAGAATGAACATGTAACGTGGCTCGGTATGACTTACCATCTTCGCTGTGGACCGCCTAGATGTTCTCGAAATAGGTTTTCCCATTGGCCCATGAGGAAATGGTTATCCTAGATGCACATAGTTTAGATACATCTTCACTGTAGATGGTTCTCTCTGGAGCTTCGCGAACCTTTGGGCCAGGTAAATGTCTCAATGGGCTAAGCCTATGCTTCAACAGCACGCTGTAGGAAGCCCAGATTGCGAACTGTAACACGAACACTCCAACGAAAGTTCCTATATATCCGAACGTAAGATACCATGGCGGGGTTAGGACGCCGTTTCCAACAAGATATGTAGTTACAACTGCTACCGCAGCAAATAAGCTGTATTTGGAGACCATGTTGAGTGCTTCCAGTTGCCGTACTCTCGTGTGCAGTTGTGCGTGTATGTTGGTAGTTTTGATAACAATGAGAAACGTGAAACTTAAAATCAAAGCTTAAATATCGACAACGGGGGCGAGAGGGTCAAATACACTGAATTCTTAGGGAAACGGTAAAACTGAGACAGACCCCTCCGAGACCCCGAATCATGTATAAATAATACGAAGAACGAACGGCCCCCAAGGCCACCTGATTCCCAACACACACCGTACTGTCGCGGGGGAAAAGCGATATCACACAGTGACTGACGCTGGAGACAGGTCGCGAGGCCGAAGCACCTCGCGAAGCAAGGAGGTGGGCACGGCGGTCACCATGGATATCAGAGAGTCCGTCAGCACGCTAATGTCCGATACCTTGCATAGATGGCGTTCCGAATTGAGGCGCTATTGATTGGCCCGGCCGATCGGTCTCTGGGCACCGCTGTCCCGACTGGATGAGGGCCGCGCGGGGGATGTGGATCGCCGCGCCGAGGGTGGATTACGACGACTGTTGGGAGGTGATAACGACGACGATGGGGCCTGATGAGGAGGCTGCCCAATGGCCGGTTTATGACAGGCTAATGTTGATCGAACTGTGTGGGTTGCAAGGGAGCTTGTGGGAGCTTCCGGGGTGGCGGGGAGGTGGGGCCCACTGACACTACGGTATGCAGAGTATTGGTGCCGCCCAGAAGTCTAGATGTCCGAGATGCCCACCTCTTTGCTTTTTCAGGTCAATCGATGACAAGTCTCTCGTAAAATGCCATCATATGTATTGTACATGTTTACAAATATATATATCTTACACTATCCATACACGCTCAATTAACGCACTAGAAGATTCAGTTCCCAGCCTCTGTCTGCCCTCTAATAACTCCACCAGGAATGTCGACTCTGGTGAAATGGGCTGGCTTATGGGCCTGCTCTGCGTCTTCCCTGCGTAAATACAGACCCTTCTCAGAGAGTATGCTTAGTTGATTATAAGCCACTGCGAGCTCCTGCCGCGCTTCGTCCCCAGACGTCTCCAAGGGCGGCAATGGAATGTCATCGATGGTAGATGGGATGCAGCCGAGCAGGATCGACGGGAAAGGACTGTCCACCTCGCGGGACTCCAGCAGCTCGGCGTTATTTGGAGATGGAGTTGCACCAGCAAGTTGATCCAGTTGCTGATGCGCAATTAAGAACTGGATATAAGTCCCTGGTTTTGCGATTTGGCCAAGGGCCCGCGTCTGCTCGGCGTCGCTGTCCAGAGCGGACCCCGGCTGGGAGAAGTCATATCGAGCTTCGCCTGAGCCAAACTGCGTTTCAGGGTCGAGAGAAAGGAGGCCTGCTTTGATTCCCCAGCCGCCACCACCGGATACTATGACCCGTTAGTTAGACACGGATAGTGGCACATGCGGGACACGAGGGAATATATAAACGTACCGACACGGTGGAGACTAGCTCCTTGTCTTATCGCATCCCAGACGCGAGTAGGGTAGTGTTTGGCCCATTTGCCAATGTCAGATTCATAGACTTCACCAGGGAAAATCAAGGCCCATACGCCAACTGTTTGCTCCGGCAATCCTCGTGAAGAAAGATACGAGACCACGCTCGCTTCAAGCTCACTGGATGCGGGTATTTCTTTCCCACTAGCATCTATGAGCGTCCGTACTATGTTCCCGAGTCCGCTAGCAACGTGTCTGGTCTCAGTAATAGGTTCCAGGGGGATGCTGGTGGAGTGCTCGAATAGCTTCCCAGAGAACGTATCAGAGATAGTCAAAGACTCTAGCTCACCACTCCTAGTTTGCTTAAATTGGCCCTCTGGGGAGCTCCGTTCCCAACACTCTTGGAGAAGTGTGGATGTGCGTCCATTAAGGAAAGTCGTGTTGGCGAGAGGCACGGTGATATCTGAATGCTTCTGAGTAGCTTTCGTAGGCTCGACAGCCTTTGGGTCATGGACTCTAACGGTGATACTTGAGTTATCAGTGGGGTTTGATCTGGAGTCCGTAGAACTTTGCTTGAGCCTGCGTTCGCCTTGGTATTCCCCTGGCTTGCTCAGATTGATGGAAATACCGAACCCCTCCGTCGGTGTGATCCTATCACTATCTAAGTCGGAGATATTGGGGGGTGCCACGCCGTCAACCACCCCAAGGATAGTCTCTACCTCTGTGGCATCGCTCGTAGCTGGAAATATTGTTTGTAGAAGGCTTGGGATAAACGGGCCATTTTCAAGCCATGTTGAAAATGAAGGAGTTGACAATATGACCACCGTTTTTTCTGTATTGGCGAGTAAATATTTGTATTGTTCCGAATCGAACGACTTCTGAACCTCTTTGATTTTGCTCAAGATGTCATCGGGTTTCTGTAGAAATGTAAGTACCTATCTATACCAGATTCCAGCTTATTTGGATATTCCTCAATGGTATAAATTTAGGATGCAACTTACTAATGAAGCTGGTGATCCCGTCGTTATGCTAAACTGCTTCCGCCAAGAATTTTCTGATTTGACCAGACGTGACGGACTTTCGGCACTGCCATAATATTGCTTGGAAATAAGTGTTACACGGGGAACACTCTGCAGATATTTAGGCCTCAGCAACGGACCAGCTACCAATTGCTTACAGATCCCCTTCATAGCCCAAAAAGTCACATGAACGTTGGTCAGGGATTGTAGTGAACGGCTTCGTCGAATGCTACACTGTCCAATGAAAGTGCTACAAATATCAATTGTTTGCCACTTCCAGGTGCCTTATTTGCAACCGAGGGTACTTTCGCGCTGGATATTGTATCAGATGGGTCGGTTTTAGCAACCGTGCAGCCGGCGATATCTTCTCCAGCACTTGGGGCGATACTCGCGCTTAGCGCTTAAATCGTAACCAGCAAGGTAAACAGAAAAGTTTAGCGAAAGCTGGACGACATCTATCCAAGGTCCACCTGCAAAACTCGGAACGCGTTTCACTTCTGCATCTATAATCATTGCATACTGCAACCCTCTCTACGCGCGCAGCCTATTCATCGCATATTCGACTACCTGCGCAATGGATCGCAGCTTAGATGACATTGTTTCTGAGCGCCACGTATGTAGTGTTGAACTCAGCCTTTCAGCCTTGCCCCTCTCGAACAATGGTGCTGACTGCCCGGGTAGCAGAACAAAGATTCTCGAGGACCAAGACGCGGTGGCCGCCGTAACGATAGAACTGAATACCCCCGAGATGGCATAAGAAAGGTTGCTCTACATACACCATGACATGCGCCGAGTGATCCAGATTTGCTAATACTGTGCTCGCAGGTTTATACAGCTCCTCCCTCCTCCAAAACCTTTTTCGCATCTCCTCAGCCGCAGTCGCAGCCGGATCCAATTGGAGCGGCATTTCGAATAGTTGCCTGAAGCATAAATGTATACGAGAATCTGCTAACGCAGGACCTTCTTTGGACACAGTCGACACGAGACGAACCTAGAGATCTTGATTCGTGGGTTAAGATGTTTCCAAGCCGATAAAGGTCAAGCGCTGACTTTGAGCAGTGAATGGGTACACGACAAATACAATGATAACAGTATGTTCGAATCTCATGGATCCCGGAGGGTCATACTGATTGACGGATAGCATCAAGCAATGCCGGACGCTCAAGACGATATTCGCCAGACCGCGAGAGAGCATAGTATGCCAATCCATACCTCCCAAACAATTACAAATGTTGACTGTACTATTCAGCGCACCAGCAAGCTCGAAATTGCGTGTCGACAACGTACACTACGACCTGACGGAAAGCGATCTTGATGTAGGCCGACCCAGAAACTCGAAGCTTGGGTAGTGCTGACAGCTTTAGGACCTTTTCAATCGCATTGGCCCAGTTGCGAAATTGGAGCTCGTTTACGACCGTGCAGGCCGATCTGAGGGCATTGCTTACGTGACCTACGAGTCCGCACGTGATGCCAGCGCTGCCGTTCGCGAGTATGACGGCGCAAATGCGAATGGTAGGCTCCATGACGCCCATATTACTATTTCGCTGTATTGATATCTGACAGGTCAACCCATCCGACTGGTAGCAGTGCCATCTGGACCTGGTGGCGGCGGCAGACGTAACCCGTTCGACAGCGCCGTACTTCCGCCTCGCCCGTTGGCAGACCGTATCACCAGAGCAGCAGGGTCGCGAGACCGCTCATACTCGCCAGTCCGTCACTCTGATGTCAGCGGCCCACCTCCACCAAATGTCGACAGATATGTGCCTGGGCGCGACCGTTCATCTCGCAGCCCGATGCCTCGCCGACGCGATGGCCGCCCACCTGGAGCCAGAAGGGAAAGGGGAGACCGTTCCGAGAGAGGAGACAGAGGCCGTGAGGCCGGCGGGAGATCAGCACGCCGTCCCAAGAAGACGCAGGAGGAGCTCGATGCTGAGATGGAAGACTACTGGGGAAGTGGAGCGAAGGAGAATGGTGCTGATAAGCCATCTGAGGCTGCTGCACCGGCTGCTTCTGGTGACATCACGGGAGATATCGAAATGGCAGAATAGATGATTGTAACTTTGAATACTACTCAGTCTGTTGATTGTTATCACACTAGGTTATACTGAATACGTTTCTACTTGGGGGTTTGTCCTGCTGCCGGGAATAGCTTGTGGGTTTGGGTTATGTTGGAAATAAGTGTAGGATGGCGTTCAACATGATCAATCAAAACAACCTAAAACTGTGGTATTTTGCAATGACTTCAATGCCAATGTGGTATGATCTGAATAAATTAAACTGCTAACTTTGTGGGCAATGAATGTTATGTGATTCGAATTAAGTAAGCTCCAACTTTACACACTAGCATATCGGGTGTGTAATTGATGATTCTAATAAACACTAGGGAATGCGAAGCATATAAGAATGATTCAAGTGACTTTTAATATTATGAAGTTAGCTTTGAGTTATTTTACGAGCTTTGTTTCACTATATCCTAATCACCTCAATCCACCTTTATAAAAGGCTTCTTTATATCGTATGCCGAGGATATGACTTAGACAGCGGCCCCTGAAGGGTTTAACTCCGTAGATCGATAACCGCCTGTAAATATTTTTACTGTAGAGCACTGCCTACGCTTCGGGCTAATAAAAGCTACTACGGGAAGCAATTAGAGGCAGTTCTGAGAGAGAGAACAACTATCCGTCCAATTATGATGAGAAATTGTTGCAATTCTTGTCATAATACAAAGAGCCCTCGCCGTGGGATTAAAGTCTTAAAGTCTGATTCAGGCTTCTACTTACCCACTTATACACTCCGAATCCTCGCCGTAGGAATGATGGTTGATTCAGACATTCACTTACCTACCTAAATATAAGAAGAATAGTAAACGTAAGAGCCTCCTCTCCGTTTCTCATATAACATAAACAGAAGACGCCTTACCCCCATAACCATTCTGCTCACAACCAAATCCGAGAGAATTGAAACGTTGCAAAGATCCACAGAGTATGTTTGTTTGTTCTTGACGAGACGCCCTATTGATAATGGGTAGCGAAGCCTCCAAGGTCGCATAAGCCGCATAAGTTGCCCAAGCCGCCCCGGCCGCCCCGATTAAGGAGACAACCCATCGGCGTAGCAACCATCATAGAATTTAACGTCCACCACAACTTCACCCCTGGGAGCTACAACAACTTTGTTCCAAGAGCGTGAACGTCCGCAAAAACACGCTCGGAAGCTTCAAAAAATTGCTTCTAAGAGCGTGAACATCAACAAAATACACCCTTGGAAGCTAGCTTGCTTTCGAGTGTGAATTCAAACAACCACACACTTGGAACCTGGAAAACATTGTCTCTGAGAGTGCGAACGCCCACAACTGCACACTTGGAAGCAACAACAGTTCACTTCTGAGGTTAGATAACGTCTTGCTTTTTATAACACCAAGGCTCAAGCCAATATCTCACTTCCATTAAAGACGAGCAAGGCTCGCCTTTCCATACAGCAAGAACAATAACACAACACTTTATTATTTCGGACTTTGAAATATGGCAAGAAAGAAACATACAGCGGCCTCTCTGCCGCCAAACTCAGGCTTCAAAACCTCTGCTTCCTTTCTTATGGCTCGAGGGAAGGGGCTTTCAGAAGCTGCCAGCACCACACCAGTTGCCACAGCCAAACCAGTCACCACGGCCAAACCAGTTGCCATGAACGAAGAGCCACACACGGAGTTTGTGCCTGTGTATATACACACCGCCAAGTGTGATATGTGCGAAAAACGAAACTATTCCGTTATCCATCGCTGCGTGACATGCACCTCGCAGTTCTGCTACCGTTGCATGCAACTTGGTGATGGAATTCACAACATGAGCATCGATATGAACTGGGAGGATTATGGTGCTCAGGCAAACTCCAAGCCCATCTTGAAGTCGCAGAGGATGGCGAAAGAATACGTCAGCAGAAACAGGCCTCTCAACGTTTTTCGACAAAGATACACCACAGCCGAAGATATCCCCTCATGTAGGTATCATCACAGAGAACTCAAGAATTCTCGCGAGGAAACAATAGAGGCTTTCGTTGCGAATGAGACTCCGGCCGAGGCAGGACCCACACCCAAGGGGCAAAAGACTGCCACAAACCAACAACCAAACCCGGGGAGGCTCGTTGCTGGTGAGATTCCGGCTAAGTCAGGACCCGCGTCTAAGAGGCAGAAGACTGTCACAAACCAACAATCAAACCCAGGGAGGCTCGTTGCGGATGATATTCCGGCGAAGGCAGGACCCGCGCCCAAGAGACAAAAGACTGCCACAAATCAGCAACCAAACCCGGGGAGGCCAGCAGCTGCGGCCAAGAAGAACATCAGAGCCGAAAATACCAAAAAGAATCGCACGGAAGCACAATTCCCCCTCGTTATCCCTAGTCACGAGGACGATTATGGACCGAAGTTTCAGAACTTTATTTCCAGCATCCGGGACGTGACTGACACTGACGACGACATGACAATTGGGGTGTTAACGTCCAGTGATGATGACGACCACTATCCCGGAAGAATCTCAGGCGTTTCCGCTGGCCCCTCCAGGGTGCTCGGCTGGAACTATAATTCTGCGAGACCTGCTCCAAACCCCTATGCCAAGGAGATCAACGAGTACCGAAAAGACATCACGGGGGAGTTATCTCTGATCGAAAAACACTTGGACCTTATCAAGGACAAGAAAAGGCTTACGCTCGTGAAGAAGACGCACATCGATGAAGCCCTCGAAACTGCTTGCATCTTGATGAGCATGCGGACCGATGCAAGGGGCTTTCCTGATGAAAAAGAAACCTCTGCCCTGGCAAGCGGATCCTTGACAAGAGAAGGCGAAAGGGGTGAAGCTCTGGGCTCTGTTCATACCTTGGCGGGCATGCAAACTGGTGCTAGGGGCATTCCTGCTGATACGGGATATGTTTCCAGGAACACAATGGCAAACGCGAGGCCTTTCGTCATGGACAGCCACGCAAGAGCATTCGGCAATGATAGGGCTGTAGGTGCTCGTGCGTCGACGGGCATTCCAGAGTACTCCGGGTCCTATCTCGCTGATAGGAGATCTCATCTCACTGAAACAGGAAGGTTGGCCTTGGAAAAGGAACGCAAGGTCGATGCAGTCGTGGAGACTGCTTAATATTCCTTGATGCGTGAGGGGCGGTCCTCACAATTGGGGCCCAGGGAAACCAGAATGTGAGAGAACCTCCAGCTTGTGATTTTGCGGGGTGAAATGTTGGAAAATTCTGTATGAGATAAGTGGTGTCGTATATAATGACCATGGAGTTCTTTCAGAACTACTGCCTTCCCCTTGCTCGGTGCTTATGTTCTTGATTGTCCAGAGAACGGACACCCAGCGTCCATAATATCCCAGTATATTCCCCATCATCTTCACAGTTATTTTGAGTTTGGCTTAACTGTATAGTATATGGTTGAGATTCCTGGTTCGTCTTTGTTCTGCCCTGAACACAAGGGCCAGCCAGCCGCACGCACTCTTGTTATCGACGGGAGAGCAATCCTTCACATTGAAGAACCCGGCTTGACGCCCCAGACTATATCTTAATGATTAAGCCGAAGAAACCCCATAGTGCTGATTTTAGATAAGTTTAGTAGGTGTTTGAGCAGATATACTACATGTTAAACACTGTCTATTCGCACGTCACTGCCACGTGACGTAGTATTCGCCATTGCCGTCCTCCGAGTATCGCTCTGTAATCGGGGGTAAGAACAGGTCACGCAAGCTAATATCGCAGCCTGGAGCTCGCGGGTCGGACATTTTAAATATATTACGTGCCCCCAGCTCAAAGGTTTAGATAGCGAAATCTATTTGGTCGATTATAACCTACTAAATAACCTAGCTATCCCTGTGGCCAGCCCTTCTCCCAACGAAGTGATAACGCTCCGAGTCACAACATTCTACCTTTGATCTACATTTACCGTGCCTCAAAATCTTTCCCATAATGGCCACTCCAACACTTGCAACAGTGGGTATTTTGTCAATCGGTGAGATGGGCTTGGGGGTTGCCAAGTTGTTGATAGCCCATAATTACCGTGTTGTTACCAACATCACAGGGCGAAGGTATGACCCATGATTGGATTTCCATCTAGTAAGTTCCGTGACTAATATTATCTCCAGCAAATACACTCAAGAGAGGGCAGAGGAGGGTAAAATAGAGACCTTGGCAACCGATGAAGACGTCGTCCGAGAGGCCGACTACATCTTGTCCATCGTACCTCCGCGAGATGCTCTTGCGACGGCCCAGCGAGTTGCCGATGTCCTAAATTTCCATAAAGGCATACGTTCAACACCACTATACTATCTGGACCTCAATGCGGTGTCTCCCCGGAGTGCAAGAACCATCTTAAATCTGTTTCGAGATCCCAGCGTCGTACTCCCTGTTGATGGTGGTATTTTCGGTGGACCTCCCTCGCTCAAAGGGGCACCCACCGATGGTTCTAGCAATCCAAGTTGGTATATACCAAAGATCCCGGCGTCCGGACCTTATAAGGTAGTCGACTCTCCGAAGTCAGGCCAGCATCTTGCCGAAATCCTGAATATGAAACACATCTCCGATGAAATTGGCCAGGTCTCGGGTTTGAAGATGTGCTTTGCAAGCACAACGAAAGGATTCTCTGCGATACTCACTCAGTCCTTCACTACCGCCCAGCAACTTGGCGTACTTGACGAGCTCAAGACATTATTGGGAGAGACATATCCTGAAACTCTCCATGCTGCCGACACCTATGTTCCTATAGCGCCTCCAAAGGCATATCGTTGGGTTGCTGAAATGGAAGAGATTGCTGCTACATTCTCTGAAGAAGCAGGTTTCGAAAAAGACTTGTTCTTGGGTGTATCCGGGGTCTACAAGACAATGGCCAATGACACTGTGCTGGGCCAAGAGAAGACAAGCTATAGGAATAGAGGAAAGACTATTGAGGACGTTGCGTCAGCGATGAACGAAGGACTACAGGCGAAGAAGAAGAAGAGCGAGTAGAAGATTTACCAAATGTGCTGGGCTGCTCGCGTAGAGAAGAATACCATGTTTTATTTTCTTATATAAAGTTGCGAATTTCCCATTCCCCTATGAAACACCTGTTCACCCTTTGATTTCCATCATAATATCATCAGGACCAATGTCCTCTTCACCAGGCGCCATCGCCCCACAAGCCAATCAAGCTCACCACAAATCCTGCACCGGAAAGGTAGAATCTAAGAGCTTGTAGCGACTTGAAGCCCAGCATTTCGGCCCTCACGTCCTCGCCATTCACATCTTCCTCGCTACCTCCATCACTGACCCCTGCCTCGCTATTGCTGTCGCCAAGCAACTCATAACTGGCATCCAGCTTGGCCTTCCCCTTGTCCCTCTTTACGCGCTCCTTAAGCGCCGGAGATGAGGGTGCGTGTGCGGGCTGAAGAAATAGGTCGACGGAACCGCTTGCCGCAACAATGAGTGTGCTCCAGAGCAGATATGGGTGGCGGAAGCCGCGAGGGGATAGGGCGTATGCGGAGAGGAAGCAGACGGTTGATAGCCCAGAGAATATGCGGAGGGTTTGGGTGGCGCGAGTATTAAGAAGGGTGAAGGCGGTGGATGCGGTTGCGGCAGATGGTAGCGTCAGGAGCGCCGGTACAGCTATCGCTTTCAGGGTATATGAGACTCCCTATATATCAAATCCGTTAGCAATGGCCAAATCACTTCTACTTAATCGTCTTGATCAAAGAGAACGCGCTGGCGTAATAGACGCGGGGGAGGTAATCGCTCACAGTCAGGAGGCCCAAGGAAATGGATCCGATGAGCTTGAACGGCGGTACACCAGGACGAGTATACATTTTGGAGATTGTGGGCAAAACCCAGCCGTGATTTCCAAAGTTGATATGCACGGAGCTTCAGTTTCAAATGGCGGCTCAGTTACTCCGTATTGGTGTGGTTGCGGAGACAGTCTCGACCTACTACCTCGTTGACGTCGCTGACACCCCAGGGTTGCATGATTGGCTCATATTTGATGCCTTGATTATAAGGCAACGCCGAGGTATATGACGACGGCATTGATTACTTATGGCGTCTGGCCCAACTCCGAACCCCACACATGTTTACGGGCGTATCGTCGGTCTAAACGTCGGCATAAATTTTGGGCAGGCTCCCTGTATATTTAATTCTCCTCTCGGCGGATTTCAATTAATCTACCATATTTGAGCTCATTGCCCATATTCGACCGTTGTAATCTCCCATACTGAATACCCCACCGTCATAATGCCTTTGCCCAAGAGCGAGTATGTCTCTAATGTCTGGCGGGATGGCATTTTCGGTAAGGCGATACCCGGGGGTTTCGAGATGATAACTGACCCAGAACAGCCGGAAAGGTTGTCTTTTGCACTGGCGGCGCAGGCACGATCTGCTCTGCTCAAGTGAGAGCCCTCGTCCACCTTGGAGCCAACGCAGCCATCATCGGGCGCAATGTCGAGAAGACCGAGGCCATGGCAAAGGATCTCGAGACAGCGCGCAAAGGATCAAAGGTCATCGGTCTTGGGGGGGTGGATGTTCGCAGCTTCGAGAGCCTGACGAAGGCGGCCGAGCGGACCGTTAGGGAGCTCGGTGGGATCGATTATGTTATGTACGAATACCCTCACCTGCGACAGCTTCACTTGACACCGCTGACATTTTATACTACAGTGCCGGCGCAGCAGGCAATTTCCTGGCTCCCATCACTGGCCTCTCCACCAATGCTTTCAAGACGGTCATGGAAATCGACGTCGTCGGCTCATTCAACACCTTAAAGGCCACTCTCCCATACCTCATCGAGTCGGCCGCAGCGAACAAGAACGATGGCAAGAATCCGAGCACCGGTGGTCGCATAATATTCGTGTCGGCCACTCTACATTACGCCGGAACACCATTCCAGACCCACGTCGCAGCTGCCAAGGCCGCGATCGACGCTCTTGCAGCGAACGCCGCAATCGAATTCGGGCCAAGAGGTATCACCAGTAATATCATCGCCCCAGGGCCTATCGGTGGTACTGAGGGGATGGAAAGGCTGGTTGGCCAAGAAGGCATGGAGGCTTCCAAGGCCAGTGTCCCGCTGGGACGTTATGGCCTCGTGAAGGAAGTCGCCGATGCCACCGTGTTTTTGTTTAGCGATTCTGGAAACTTTGTCAATGGCGACCTGCTGGTTGTTGATGGAGGGAGCTGGAGGACGCCCTTGTCTGGATTCGGCGCCGAGATGTCCTATCCTAACAATGTCTTGACGGGTGAGGTTCCCAAGGGAGTGAAGTCGGGGAGAAAGACGAAGTTATAGAGAACATCTAGTGTTGTGTAGTATAATCTTTGTGCAAGAGGGCGATGCTGTAGATTCCCAACAGGGGTAGGTATATAAATTTTACTATTTTACGGTTCGCATCACTACCCTTGCCTTGTGCTAATCCAGGGGTTGGTATGCACTGGGCAGATCTCCCATGCCGAGTCCTATTAACAAGGTTTACAACAATGATTTGAGTCTAGCGAGCCTAAACCATATACAATAATCTAGAATGCCGCCTATAGCTTTGCGCTCACCCACAACCCCACCTTCTCCAGCCCAGCATGGCCATCATAAATATCCCGTTCCACGGCTCTTGAGTTGATATACTGCGGTCCAAGGTCGCTCATCTTGTCCACACCAAGCAGTCGCACGCACGTCTCAATCTCTCCCTTCAGAATCTCAAACGTTCGCTCCACACCTTCCTTCCCTCCAGCACCGAGTCCAAACAGCGCAGCCCTCCCGACGCCGACGGCTTTCGCGCCGAGACACAACGCTTTTACCACGTCTGTCCCGCGCTTGATACCACCGTCCACCCAGACTTCGATGCGGCTGAACACCTCAGGGCAGTATTTGCGTATCTCAAGGAGTGTATGCACGGCTGGAGGTGCGGTATCCAAAGCACGTCCTCCATGGTTAGACAGAATGATAGCCTTCAGGTGAGGCGCATGCTGCATCGCCAGGTATGCATCTTCATGAGTCTGAACGCCCTTCAGCACAATGGGAAGATCTGTGTGCTCCTTGAGCCAACCAAGAGTAGTCTTCCAGGTCAAGTCCGTAGCGGTTCCAAAAAACAGGGTTTTTCCAACGCCTCCCTTCGCTTCCCTCTTCTCTCCCGTGCCATCAGATATCGCATCAAGACCCGTGCCAAGCGATCCGACTCTCTCGTCGAGCTCGCGCTTCCCAGGGACTGGGGCATCGAGCGTCAAAACAATGAATTTAATATTCGGCAAATTATTGATGCGTTTTAACATGGCAATGCTCTTTGCCCGGTCGTTCTGTATGTATATTTGCCATCCAAAGATCTGTCCTGGTGCGCTGTTGGCGACAATCTCCTCCGGCTTTTGGGAGGCGTTATTAGAGATGATCTGTAGCGCTCCAAAGGAAGATATTCCCTGCGCAATGCCGTGTTCACCGTCTGGGTGGGCCAATCGAGCCATTGCAGCTGGGGCGACAAAGAGGGGTAGGCCAACCTTGTGGCCCAGAATTGTGGTAGATATGTCGCAGTTTGTGCAATCGACGAACACCCTCGGTCGGAGAAGGATCTGTCTATATACTTGGTTGTTGAAAGATTTGGAGAAAAGATCGTCGGAAGCGGAGTAGTAGTATGCCCATGCCTTTTTCGAGATTTTCTTCGTTGCGACCTCTTCGAACTCGTCGAGGTTGAGCAGGGTTTGGACGTCTACGGGCCCTTCTTGTTCCCGCTTCTCAGTTGCTTCGTCCACCGCTGGAGCGACAAGCGTTGCAGGGTCAACCCGACCCAGTTTGCATGATGGATCGAGGCCATCGGTCAAGGTTCCCGAAGGGTGAATTGGATCAAACTCCTCAGTCGCATCCCGGCCGGCAAGCTTCAGAATGATCTTTGATCCGCCAGGATGTTCCGGAAGAAATTCCGTCACGTCATAGACGTCGCCATACAGAATTACCCAGCAGCTTTCTGAGGTGTTATGTTTCGCAACTGAGGCAAGAACTGTCTTAGTCTCGGCTTGTGGCAAGTAACGTTCTGGGATGACTTACCCTCTGCGGCATCGAACACCTTAGCCATCTTTTTGAGAAAGTAGGAGTGAGAGGGGGAGAGATTTGTAGATGTGTATATATATTTTAAAGCAGAAATATAGATTGCATTGGAAGCAATGGCAAAAACCCCAACTATCTAGATGGAGGGCTGGAATTCATTTGCCGTAGCGCATTGCCATTCCCCGACGTCGCACTGGACGACTGGACGACCCCGGGTTAACAGTAGCCGACACTGGTATCGGTGTGTGGGGAAGTGGGCCTGCATCTAGTTTATCGCACGTGATCTGTATATTCCCAATGACAACCACGACAGCACGGCAGACAGATCTTGCAACGCGTTTGATCAATCCGTCTCATATCACTTTTCAGAGCTGAGGCATTAGTTCCTCTCTCTGAGATAGCACAGCTATATGTACCTGACAAGTGCAGGGGTGAGTACGTTTTCATTACTAGTTATCACCCTCCTCCAATTTCCTATTGCCGCGGTTTCCTGTCATGTCTCAGCCACACGGACTGTCATGCAGTTGGTTTATTGCTGTGGATTTCATCACAACGCGATTCCATTCATCCAGTGTCTGCTGGGCCCATACGAAATCCGGCTGCCTCTGCCCATCGGCTGCTGCTCCCGTTACTTGCTACAGTATTTCCTATATTTCCTATAGTTTTCAACTGCCGTGTCCTTTTGTTGTGCACCATTACTCGTACTGTTGCCGATCAAATTTACCCCAAAACTGCTACCGCAGAGGTGTGGGTAACGAATTCAGTTGGTGCCGCACGCATCAATGCATGTTTTGAAAAGCATACCTCATTCCATTCTGGGTCTTGTCATTCGGAACTGTGTTTCCGGCCAATGCCACCCAGGTTAGGTTTAGGACACTAAAGTTGTGACGAGCATTGAACAGCTACTGGCCGCAGTGGACCCAGTCGAGGGATCCCGCAACAGCTACATATGGCCATACCTAGTGGGGGTGGCAGCCGGAAGGATCGTACTGCCTGAAGTCTGGCACAGCAGCGACCTCACGGCGCGAGAAGCGGCAGGATGTCAGCTGCTCTCGTAAGTGGTACGGATCAGCATCACCTCCTGGAATGTACTTGCTGAGCGAGTTTTTCCTCTTTCCCGGATTAGCCCGGCCTATTACCCTTCTATTTATGGCCCAACAGTCATAATGGTGCCATTAGATAGCGGGGGCCAACTGATATGGCCCCTGCGGGCTTTGTCCGTAAATACGTCACTATATGACCTCTTCCTGGCGGGATGCATTGGAAATCCAGCCAGCAAGGTGCCACATTCTGCAGCCCGCAGCTCAGCTGGAATCATCGATTCGCTGAGAGTGCTTCAACATTAGTTGCATGGCAACATGGCAGAGAACAAGGAGTGCTCAGAGTCAGCGGCAGGCTAGGCAGAGGTGCTATGGTATTATCCGCTCTACCATCCCCTCTTTTCACCCGCCGCACTGAGCTAATGCTGAGCCCAGCGGGCCCCCAATATCCATTTCCAGCGACCTGCAGGTGATCGATTCCCGCTTGCAGCAACGTGCAGTGACCGGGACGGCCTCCAACGTTGTGCAACATTGTGAGGGTTGCTTAGCTGCAACTTCTATTGCAAACAATGGCTGGCCCGCCGGTGGCTCCGACTATATTGCTCATCCCTATAGGTCACAAAACGCCGATGCCATGTGTTGGATGCGTTGCATTGACCGACTGTAGGTACGCGCACAGCATGGTACATGCGCGGCGAGCATCCGGGCGGGACCCCGCACAAGGCCCGCAGGCCGGGGCTATAAACGCCAGGGAAGGGGAGTCCTCCTTCGTCGTCAATGGCGGGGTCCCTATGCAAAACTTGTTTTTGTGGTCACAGTACGGACCCTCAGTTATTGCAGCATTCTTAACGGTCAATGGATATCCCATATGTCTGTTCGAGCCTAAGGAACTAATGCCTCAGCTGGCTAAGTGGAAAGCGGTTTATATCCGCGCAAAGCTCCCTGACGCCGGTGTTTCCGTATGCACCTGAGCGGGGTGAAAATTAAGTCCTCCATACCCCGTGAAAAAATATGCATGTCCCTAGCTACAATGGTATATTCACTCCTCCAGCTCCGCTTCGCACAACGCACAGAGCATGTTCAAACGATTTGCCCTAACCATTCTGTTCCGTCCGCTTACTCCAAAAAACAAAAAAATCCTTGGAACGGGCCGCGGGGCGGGCTGTTGCACCACCGTGGGTGGAGACACCCTTGGGTCGATGCATACCGACACACTTGGCGTGGCATCATCGCCCGCAGATCGTCGAAAAAGGCCAAACGCAAGGAAACCCATGAAACTCCTTCCCGATAGCTCCTTCCCGAAAGCAACCGTCCTGTAAATATTATGATACCACGCCTCAGCCGAGATGCATCAGATTCTCAATTTGCCCATGTAATGTTTCTCGTCGTCATGCCGTTAACCCCGCCGCTCTGATGTGAAAAAAAATATAGCTTCTCTTTGATATCATGGAAGCGGGGCCGTGTGGTCATGTTGAGCAGAGCGGGCAGTGGCCCGGAATGACAATGTATCGTTCGTGGGGCCCGCGAGGGCAGGCTTGCGATTTCTTGCCGTCGACCGAGGTGCCGAAGAAGTGTGCGCCTGGGTCCTGGCAGGACGTATAGATATAGTAGTTTTTGGTGTATTCGCACATCGTGTGAGAGTTGCGAATTGTAAGGTTTTGTTTTCTGCAGATATATATTAGCCTTGAGGATGGATCAGAGCATGGGATGAGAGTTACATTTGCGGCGGGCAGCGGAGGAAGAGTCAAGGGGAGGTGGAGATTGTGATAGAGATGCAGCCTCGCAGTTATCGATGGAGACGGCGACGGGTGGTGACAAGCATTCCTTTATATCAAGAGCAAAGACCCTCCAGTGAACCGCAGCGAAATAGTCCGCAGCGCATAAGCCTCTATAGGAGCAGTCTTTATATAGCAGGAGCAGGACGTGTAACTCGAGCAGCGCTGACCGGACATGAGATCCCCACCACCGCGAGAAGAATTTCCGGCGGCAATTTGTCCCAAAGGGGTGCGCGCGGCCACAGCCCAGTCGGGTATGAGATCACCTCTGCTCTCCAGGGAGGGGCGGCCGTATCTCTCGGCCTCGTGGCAAGGTGGGATGCTTAACGCGGTGGGGGCAGCTATAGGCACTGTCGGCAGATGTGCATGTTCGACCTTGACAGGGCAGGATGTATGGTCAGGGGACTTGGTGCTCATGGATGACGACGATGAGCAGCAGGTATTAACGTTGGATGAGAGGCTATCTTGTCCGTCTCTTTTTTGCTGCGAGGGCGTTCCGGGCCGAGATGAGATTGCTCGTTTTTCCCAATTACCAGGCTCGGGCGAGGGAGCAAGATGCAAGATGAGCAGCACGGAAAGGGCCCTGTTTGCTGCTGCTTTTGGTTGATGCCGGAGGTGTGGCGGATGCTGTTACTGCACATCAGAGGGACAGGATAGGGATCCCCACCAGCGTAGTACGGCACGAGGGAGGAGGAACCCTGGACTTATGCGAAGCAATCATTTTATATTATACCCGGGGGGGTAAGGGAAGGGAAGTTTTTGACAAGGACCCGAGGGCAAGGGAGGGAGCGGAGCGGTGTCGTCAGCGTGCGTGCGAGGATTGTGTGGTGGGGTTGATGGACCATCCCGGACGTTGGAGGTGGGTTGTGGACGGTTGTGGAGGAGAGCACATTTTTTTGGTGGTCGGTGAACGTCAAAGCACCATAGCACCCTATCTATGCGGTGTGGTTGGTGGGGTTAAGGGTGAAAGNGAGGGGTGAGAAAATGAAGAGGGGAAGGGAGGCAGTGCGGTGTGGTGGCCAAACTTACTCTCTACTGGTGCTGTCATAGGGCGAAAAGTGGTTGATAGTTGGTAGAGAGCAGCATTTTATCACCTCGATTGGAGTTTCAAAGTACAACGGTGAACCCGTTAGCGTGGGAGAATAACGGGCATCTAGTGTGTATGTGGAAGGTGATGTGCAGCTCAATTGAGCTTGGGAGCGCCGTTCACAGTCCTTCATAGTCCTTTATAATATAAAGAAATTATAGGCAAGAAGCACGGGGGCAGCTATGGGCAAGTGCGGCCAGTGGACAGTGGCAGTGTAGGCGGAGTGGGACAGTGGGACAGGTGACAAGTCGCAATAACATGCTAGCTAAGTACGAAGTAGTAGAGTGATTGGGAAGGAACATGTCCAGCCATAAAATCCACTGATGCGGAAGATCTAGCAGGAGGGCATACATAGTAATAGTAACCACGTGTGATACTATTCGAGCATGTCCATAAGACTTCCATACGGAGTACAGTACTTACTTTTTACCATGGGTGGCGGGTTGGTTTGATGCTGCGACAACACTACTGGCTCTTCCCCCTGGGCGTCGTGGACTCTCATGCACCTGGTCCTGCTCGAAAAGCCGTCGATACTTCAAGGTTAGGGTTTGCTGACTCTGCAGATGTTTTATGCCTGAAAGTGCTCCGATCTTGATCTCGGGGGGCAAGGTCAGGTCAGGTACAGGTAAGTGCCAAAGTATGTATGTACGTGGGGTGCAGCTTGTAGCTTGCTTGCATATAGGCCGATAGACATACATGCGCCTGCATCTGCATCAGGGGAGGGATACTTCCTGTACGTGATGTGAGTATGGTAGAAAATAGTATAATATAGTATAGAATGGATATACCGCAGTACAGGATGTACAATACAATAAAGTACTGCAGTATCCTGTCCATCCTATCCTCGTATAGTATCGCACATTCAGTACCAACAGCATGGAGCGCTGTACGAGATCTCGTACGTACCTTACTCGTTATCCACCTATGCCCTAACTAAGGCAGGCAAAGAAAGCGACCGGCTTGGGGGGAGCAAGGGTAGCGCGTGGCATGCCGACGGATAGGCTTTAGTTGCCATTGGGGGTTTCAAGTCGGAGCTCACCATTTGCGCCATGATCCTTTTGGACAACGTTCTGTCGCCACCAGATGCACAGAATGGCACAGAACACGTACACATAATGCACGGAACGCATAGAACGGAGTGGTGCCGCGAAGAAGGGGAGTTAGCAGTCCTTGGTAGTCACGTAGTTCTGTCTTGGACCCTCTGTGATAGTGATATGTGGGGGTCACGAGCGCACGAATCGTGCGCGCCCTTCCTTCCCCTCCCACCGGCCGTGCTTGCCTGCCTCATTTAGGCATTATGGGCATCGGCCAACGTGCTCTGCAGTTTCCCCTCTCGGCTGCCCTTTCCTCACTGTTCGGTGCTCGGTCAATGGCCGCGTTCGGAGGGACGGGTCAAAGGTAATGAAGTACTCGTACTCCAGAGTACGAACGTCCGCACTGACAGTGGACCTAGACCCCCCAAACCACGTTGAGTCTTGGCCGGACCACCTCAGCGCTAGCAACGCTCTCCTCCCGGCCTTAGGGAAGTCGTAATGGATCATGGAACGGCGAGAACCCCGAAGGTGGGATCTTCTCAGCTATAGGCCTCTAGTTAGCAGTAGCAGCATCAATAGTGGCACTTCTCCAGAGACCCAGAGACTAAGTACGCAAGAGGGACACCGCGGCGCTTTCCTTCGGTGCTTTACTTACCGGTTCCTGCTATCCTTACTCCATGGAGTATGAGCTCAGCAGCTTACCAAAGAATTGGTGACCCGATGATAGACCGTGCTACGATAAAATGATGGCCCAGACTTGCCCCGAACTTTGGTTATTTGGTTAGATTTGCTCGGATTTGCTCAGATTGCTCAGAAGTGGCTCAGTAGAGCTCAGAAAAGGCCAAAGCGTGTCACTCAAATAAGAGTAGTGTCGTTTCAAGTATGTACCCGGACGTACCGTTGGTCTAAGCGCCCTCTATCACGTTGCCGCTCTGACGCAACTTCCGCCCAATGCACATTAGCTGTGGGTACTTTGGGGTACAAGTTCAGGATGTCCACCACGCCGTCCACCTTCCTCCTTTCCACTATTTCCACTACTATTTCCACTACTATTTCCACTACTATTTCCACTACTATTTCCACTACTGTTTCCACTACTACCGGCCATCCCACTGGCCATCCCCGGATATCACCGCCGTTATTATAGTACAATAGACGGCAAACATATCACGATGTGCCGAATTTATATTGCCTCTCTCCACTACAGAAGCATACGGTACCACGCATACCACGCATCATCCCACGCATCCCACGCATACACCCTACAAACCTACAAACCCACTCCAAAGTCCAGCCCGCCCCTGCCCAGAATCGCGGTGTAGATCCACGCACGGCAAGTGCATGGCGCGAAAAAGCGAAAGCATGCAACTGCATCATCCGCCCGCTGTGCCGAAATTTACTACCGAGGATGGATGATGCTTCGCAGGGTCTCATCATTACCCAAAAGCCGGTCGGCGTTGCCCTTCCCGCCCCCAGAACCACGAGCATCAGGCCGATAAGAGCTGGCATATAACCGTCCCGCAGCAGGCATTCGCCGCCGTCCCAACCGGCGACGAACGCTTTGGGCGACGACCACATAAAGTCCCTGCAAGCCATCATCTTATCAAGTCATAGCATGGGCCCAGTCAGTACTCTCTCAGCCGCGGCTGCATTGCCTCGGCCAGGGAGCTCGATAAAGCCCTGACCTCCCTCCCACCGCCGGCGACGATCAAGCGCCCGAAGCGACTCATTCAATCTCTGCACCTCTACGCATGCGTATGCGTATGCGTATGCGCATGCCTGATCCCTCCCTGCCGTCTCTATCGCAGAGGACCCCCGCTGCCCCACCATCGCTGCATGACGGCCAGAAAGGCTATATTGCCAGCGACATAGCGCTTACCGAAGCATGACAAGCTGTCGCCGGCGCGTGATCGGCGGCGGCATGGCTATATTTGCAGCTGCTTGCGGCGGCCCGTGTGCGCCTGGTTGGCAGGCACGACAGCGGGGCTGTGTAATGGGGGCGGGCGGTGTGAGACGGGGTTCGAGGAGTGCAGGATGTTGTGCGAGCTGAGCGGAACGCTGCGGTGTGCGAGTCTCGAAGCGGTGGGCGAGCCTCGGAACTGACACTGGTGCGGGAGCTTAGCTTGGTTGCTATTCCAACGGTGTTACTGCCTCGAGGATCACGAGTTGCACGAGGGTTACACCGAGTTTATCACTGACGCGTCTCCTGTCGCGTTTGGATGGGGAAAAGTATCATTTGCTATCAGAGTGGTTTCTAAGTATTGTCCTCGACATCACCTAGCGCCTCACTGGTGGCGTTTCGGTTTGGAAGTTTTATCATATGTCGCAGAGTGGCTTCTAATCGTTGCCAAAAATACTAACTAGCACGTTTATGTGGACTTTGGATTAGAAAGTACCATATGCTACCAGTGTAGTTTCGAAACATCCTCCACGGCAGTTCGTGACGCGTTTCCGGCAATGTTTGAATTGGAAAAGTATCATATGTTGCCTTAGTGGGTTTAAACATAGTCTGTGGCATCTTATGACGCGTATTTGTTGGCAACGTTCGGATTGCAAAGTATCACATACTGCTTTAGTGGTTTCGAAACATCGACCATGGCATTCCCAGACGCACGTCTTCGTTTACTCAAGTCTTAGCGGAAGCAAGCGAGTCTTTCAATCTTCACGCGCAGGTGATGAAACATGCCATTGGAATAAATACTAAAGGCGGCCTAAGCTAATCACCTAAATATTAACCACTCATTGACTATTATTGAATCGCCCAGATGGCTGGCCACGAAGACAAACAATGTCACGTCGCAGCCACCAGAAAACAAACGCTGATACCCCGCATTGAACGTCCCACAGCGTCCCATCGGAACTTGACCGAATGCTCCACATTATGACCCCTTCCTATTTACAGGAGCTCTGTTTATAGGAGCACCACGGCCGCCGCAAAACCACCTGCCAACCCCATCCCGTTGCTCCCCAAGTTCACCATCGCAGCGCCCGAGCTGCTCGAGGTCTGTGCCGCTGACGTCGGCGTCGAGGTAACCCCCGTAGGAGCCTGCGTCGTAGTAGCTCCCCCAGTCGTAGAGCCACCCGTCGTTGAGGCCGCCGAGTTGCAGACGACCTCGTCTGGGACCTCGACTGCGGGGTCGGCGGTGGCGCAGATGGACTTCGCGTAGGCGATGGCGGCGGTGCGGCCGGCCTCGTCGCACTTGTCGACGAGGCAGCAGGCGATGTTGCTGAGGAAGTCCTCGTTGCTGCAGATGCAGTTCGTGTCAAGCTTGTTGCAGCCGGCGATGCCGGAGCCGGTGCTGAACTGGTTGACGCAAGGTTTCTGGGAGGGAGCGCAGGTTAGAATGCAGATGGCTGTCTGGGGGGCGAGGGGGGCTTACCGCACAGTCCGGAACACCGCCGGCGGCGGAGCTGACGCTGATGAGGCCCGCGAGGGCGATGATGGCGGAGGTACGCATGTTGAAAGATGGCGGTTGAGCTGTACTGATTGTAGATGTAGAGGTTGCGATCGCAAGAGAGTGCTGAGATGGAGTAGCAGACGTTCAATTGAGGTAATCGAGTAGAGATGAGGTCTGTTTGTACGCTGGGGGACCATCCAGGAACGGCTAAAGAGGGGCGCAGGGTCTACTCTGTTCAGTAAGGGCTCACTGCTTATGCTGGGCCATAATTGGATGGGTGTGACATCCCTTCCCGAAATCCGGTCCCCTCTCTGGCCGCAAAGTCTCACATCTTTGCCAACTCACTCGCTGTCGTTTGCCGATGTGATACACGGTGAATTACTCGAGATTAGCAGATCCGCATGGCGAGAATATGGTCACAACATATATTTTTTGAACAGGAATTCATTTTTATAAAGCAAGGTGCGACGTGATTTTCGCTCTTATGTTGACAGGGTGGCCGCTAAACTACTTACAGTGACAAGTGACAAGGCTCGGCCGCTACCTTCTAGCAACTCTGGGGAATCTGGGGTAGCACGGGAATACAAGTGACAAAACGATCGATGATGGGAAAACGTATAAAGCCAGCAAAGCCTAATGCAAGGCCGATGTAAGGTAAAATATCGAGACACCGACAAATATGGATGGACGCTCTTCTTTCTAAATCCGCCGAGGCAAGGGCTTACATCGGAGTTGGGGTCCAATCGAACTAATACTTCACAGACATTTGGGTGAGCACGGTCCAGAAGCGGTTAGCCGTCATGTCTAACGGTGCTACAGCTGTCTCCTCCGCCCTTGATGCCGACAGATGATCAATCTCAGCATTCTGCTTTCGCACAGCTTCAAAAGGAGACGCAGTGCGCGGGCGGACGGCGCTGCTCTCTGCCTTATTTTCCATATGATCCGTATACCACCCTGATCAGCATACTCGACCTTTGACAGAAACTCTAGAACGGGAGCTTCTCCTACACGCGGCAAGATGGGTCTCTGGATTCTGGAAGATAGGGTGATGGACCATGTTCCGGGTATGCGCATTCAACTCCCGCTATTGATCCCCAGAGCTGACGATGCGGGAAAGGCACTACTAGATATTTTGATAAGCCGCATCCGCAAGATGCCGGTAGAGAAGATATCTCCCATCTCAAGTGCGATACAAGCGGGCCGGATCCGATTATCCTCGTCCCGCAGCCCAGCGATGACCCGAATGATCCTCTGGTATGGCCCGGACAAATCCGCGAGGTAGCTTTGAAAGCTAATTATATGCGCAGAATTGGCCGCTGTTGAAGCGCGATGTGATAATGATCCTATTATCCGTAACGGCAATCTTTGCGACGGCACTAGGTCCCATCCTAGCTGCGAATACCTTGTCGATCTCAGAAGACTATGGAGTAACAGTCACCGATGGGGCTCTCCTGACAGGATACTTCTTGATGGGAGTCGGATTCGCTGGGACCTTCTTCGTGCCCTCGGCGCGCAAATGGGGGAAGAGGCATCTGCTCATCCTTGGGACAGTGCTCTTGGTCGCGTCGAGTGCATGGGCCGGCGCTGCCGGAATGAATTATACAAGTATGCTATGGGCCAGGATCTTCCAAGGCGTTGCCAATGCACCTTTCGAGGCGCTCATTAACGCTATCGTGGGAGATTTGTACTTCGTCCACGTATGAATCCCGACCTCTCCCAGTCCGAGTGTCTGAGCTGACAATGGATAATAGGAACGTGGTAAGCGCATGGCGGTAACGAACCTTGCCCTCTTCGGCGGTGCATTCTTCACCCCCATCCTCGCCGGCAGGATCTCGAGAGACATGGGCGTGCCATGGATTTTCAATTTCGTGGCCATCTTCTGCGCACTATGTCTCCCAGCAATAATCTTCTTCGTCCCAGAGACGGCATACCAGCGCGACCCGCACCTAAACACAGACATGCTGGTAGCCAGCGAAAGCACCCAAGACGTAACCCTCAGCTCCGGCCTAGAACGCACCACAACCAACGGCAACGGCGCCCCCGCGGCCGATAACGAAGCCAAGAACCCCGACGACACGCCCCCTTCCACAGAAGCTGCCATACCCCCCCACGCCTACCCCGGCGCCGACACGCCCAAACGCAGCTACATCCAGACCCTCAAGCCCTTCAACGGGACGTACACGCACGAGAACTTCTTCAAGATCCTCCTGCGCCCCTTCCCGCTCTTCCTCCACCCCGCCATCCTCTGGGCCTGCCTCATCCAGGGCACGCTCATCGGCTGGACCATCTTCATCGGCATCCTCGTCGCCTCCATCTTCCTCGGCCCGCCCAACTACTGGAGCGAGGTCGAGAGCGGGTACGCGTACACGGGCCCGTTCGTCGGGGCTTTGATCGGCTTCCTGATTGCGGGCGCGCTGGCGGATTGGAGCGCCAAGTTCATGACGAGGCGGAATGGGGGGATCTATGAGCCGGAATTTAGGATCGTGCTGGTGATTCCGCAGCTGGTGTTGGGGTGTGCGGGGCTGTATGGGTTCGGGATCGTGGCGACGGATCAGGAGAAGTTCCATTGGGCGTGGGCGGTGTTCTTTTACTGTTTGGAGGTCATGGGGATGGTGGTGGGTGCGGTGGCGAGCTCGCTTTATATCATTGATGCGCATCGTGAGTGCCCTTTTTTCCAATAGATCTTGCACCACATTCCCTTCGCTTCATGTAGGCGACTTACTTGCTAACGCACCACACCCAGGTAACATCGCCATCGAGGCATTCACGTGCCTCCTCATCTTCAAGAACTTCTTCAGCTTCGGACTCACCTTCAAGGCCTTCCAGTGGGTGAGCACCAACGACACGCGCTATGTCTTCATGGTTATCTCAACCGTGCAAGTCCTCGTCTGTCTGCTCAGCGTCCCGATGTGTAAGCTCCCCCCTCCCCACCAGGTGCATGGTGCCAAGTTCGAAGCTAACTCTCTCCCCCCTCTAGACGTCTTCGGGAAGCGAAACAGGAGCTTCTTCCACAGACACGATATCCTAAAGATTACGCATCTGGACTAAACTATTGCTCTTAGAATATGCATCGTTAGGGGCGTTAATGTGGTGTTTATTGGGTCAAAGACGGGCAATATC
Source organism: Pseudogymnoascus sp. BL308 (assembly GCA_001630595.1). Taxonomy (NCBI): domain Eukaryota; kingdom Fungi; phylum Ascomycota; class Leotiomycetes; order Thelebolales; family Thelebolaceae; genus Pseudogymnoascus; species Pseudogymnoascus sp. BL308. The sequence goes on along the minus strand of LMYD01000195.1, from coordinate 11,989 downwards.
ATGGTTAAGCCACGATGATAATTTCTGCTATGGCGTTGATTTATTGAGGATTAAACAAGCGATGGGTATAATGATCTGGTCTAGCAGTACGAGTAGTCTCCCAGTCCTAACGGGATCCTGGCATTATCAGCATCAATTTCAACCCCAATCAAACGATATATTTTTAATCCATTTTATCCCCAGAGAGAAGATTCTCATTATGATTCTAGCCTAACAGCCTAGGTAATGCCATGCATCTATGCCAAACGTGATACCTATAATAGTAGTTCACCCTGACGCCGCTTCCAAGACTCCCCCCATATACGGGGTGTCCTCACAAAGATCCACCCAATTTTAAAGCTCGCTCTTGACAGTAGGAGCGGTATACCCATTATCCTTGACCCACTTGGCAACATCCTCGCGATCCCTCTCCAACCAGCTGCTCTTGGCATGGACAGAGTCCAAGCTCTGCGCCAACGCCATAGCGAAGCCCTTGGTGCTCCTCTCCGCGAAGAACGCCTCCACCTTGGCCTTCTGCTCCAGGCTCGTGAAGCTGGATGTGCAGATCGAGACCATGGAGCCGAGCATGGAGAGGCCTGCGGGGAGGCGGCGAGCCAGCTCGTCCCAGTTCTCCGTCATCCAGACGAACAACGCGTTGATGCCGTCGGGGTGGGTGCGCAGGGCGCTGATGGGCATGTAGATGTCCTGCTCCTTGACCTCGTCGCTGATGGAGAGGGCGAGGGAACGCTGGATGAGTTCGGGGTTCTTGGCACGGCCGAGGGAGCGGAGGGCAGTGTTGCGCTCGTCGGTGTTGACGGAGTTGCGGTAGACGCCAAGGATGGTGTCGTACTATTTTGGTTAGCTAAAGGATTGGATTGGAATGGGTATCAGAAAGCTTACCTCCTCGACACCGCCGTATTTCAGGACCATGGCGAAGACACTACCACGAATGTTGGGGTGGATGGCAGAGCTATCACCCTTGGAGAACTTGGCGAACATGTCCTTTGCGGCGTCGATGATGACCTTGTCGCCGGCGAGACCAGCGCTACCAAAGAGCATGGCCTTGAACTGCTGTTCAATGTGGCCATCAGACTCCTTGAATTCCCAGCCAGCCTTGTGGGCCTTCTCGCTCACGAGCTCTCTGGTGAAGGCTTCGATCGACTCCTTGATCTTAGGGTCTTCGAAGACCCACGCGCCTTGGATAGAAGCAAGTCTCGTGATGATCTCGTTCCACACAACAAACTCGCTTTCGCTGTTGAAACCCTTAAGCAGGTTCAAGACACCAGATGTCTTCTGGTATCCGGAGGTCGCAAGCGCACCAGCATCTGCAATCATACCAGCACGGTCCTCAACAGTCAGGAGACCGCCCTTGGCAGCCTCACCGAGCTTCTTAAGGCGGTCTGGCGTGTAAGATGTGCGGTAGATGTTGGTGTGGTCGGCATTAAGCTTGAAGAAATCGGTGTTGGGAAGGTCGAAAGTCTTCTCGCGCTCAGTGAGGGTAAGGCTCTCATCAATGCCATCCTTGGTACGAAGGCTGAGGAAGACAGGGTACAGGATCTGGTCCTCCTCTGGCTTCACATCAGCTGTGCGAAGGAAGCGGTTCTGCTTGACGTGAATGCTCTTGTCGTCATTCTCGGTCACGGTGATAACGGGGTATCCAACATTCTTGGTCCAGATGTCCATGACCTTGCGGACATCCTTGCCGCTGGCAGTGCTCAAGGCGGCCCACAAGTCACCAGTTTGAGTGTTACCATATGCGTGCTCCTTCAGGTAAAGTCTGATGCCCTGCATGAACACATCCTCACCGAGGTAGGTGGAAATCATGCGCAGAACGCAGGAACCCTTCGAGTACGAAATGGCATCGAAGATCTGGTTAACCTCGTCGGCGCGCTTGACAGGGACCTCAATCGGGTGACTGCTACGCAGGGAATCGAGGCCAAGGGCGCTCTGGAGGTTGTCGGTAACATATCCTTGCCACACCTTCCACTCTGGGAAGAAGATGTTGCACGAATACCACGACATCCAGGTAGCGAATCCCTCGTTGAGCCACAGTCCATCCCAGAAGTCCATGGTAACCAGGTTTCCGAACCATTGATGGGCAAGCTCGTGCTGGACGACTTCGGCGACACGCTCCTTGGTAGCAGCACCGCTGGTCTTCTCGTCAAACATCACGTCGACAACACGGTAGGTGATGAGACCCCAGTTCTCCATAGCACCAGCAGCAAAGTCGGGGATGGCAACCATGTCCATCTTTGGCAGCGGGAATTCGCTGTCAAAGGTCTTCTCATAGAACTCCAGAGTGCGGGCAGCGAGCTCCAGAGAGAATCGGCCATGCTCGATATCCTGGTTAGGGGGAGCGTAGACACGGACTGGCAGTCTGAACTTGTCGGTCTCGATATAGTTCAGCTCTCCAACGATAAAGGCCAACAGGTAGGTGGACATTAACGGCGACTTGTTGAACGTGACAGCCTTCTTGGCAGTCTTCGTAATCTCCGACGTCACTTCCTTCTCGGAGGCCACATCCATGTTGCTCAAGCAAGTGAGGTTCTTGTCTGCAATAAGCGTAATGGTGAAGGCTGCCTTGAGGGCCGGCTCGTCGAAACATGGGAAGGCCCTCCTGGCATCCGTGGGCTCCATCTGAGAGGTTGCGAGTATGCCAGTCGATCCGTCCTTGTTCTTGTATGAAGATCTGTAGAAGCCAGCCATCTTGTCGTTAAGCTCGCCCGTGAAGGTCATCTCGAGCTGTGCCTTGCCGCCAGCTGGAATGACCTCTTTGAACGCAACCTTGGTCGTCTGTGTGGATTCATTGTATGATAGTTCGGGGGACGACCTAGAGGGCAGAACGGTCAGTTACAGTGCAACATTGAGTAAATTGAAAAGGCGGGGGACTCACGTAATGGTCTGGTCCCCAGAGATCACCTTGGTGCTCTTGATCTTCAGCTCCAGGGTGTTGAGTGAAACAGATGTGGTGTCCTCGGCGACGTCCAAGTCAATGATGACATGCCCCTCATAGGTGAAGTCCTTGAAGTTTGGCTCGAGAGTCAAATGGTAGTGTCTTGGGATAACATTCGCAGGCAAGATCTCTCTTCCCTGTGTAACGTCCACAACACTGCCCACCGCCTCTCTTTCTCCGTGTAGTTTGCACATTTCGTGACGTCGGTAGGAGCAGTGTCTGGCCGAGGTAGCTTTGATTATATTCCTGGTGTTTGAAAGTTGTGGCCGGTTGGAGGGTAATGTTGTCCTGTCTTCTGTTAGTTGGGGGGGCGCGGGGTATCGGGCAGTAGCAGGGCTAGCTTCTCTACGTACGTTGTCTGGGAAAGAGCTCGATAGGGCAGGTTGCTATTGGTGAAGTCGCGCCGCTGAATCGGGAACCTGCGAAGGGCTGGCCGTATATATAGCGAGTTGCGAACAGTCAAATTGACCAGTGAAACAGCAGAGGCACGCATTGACTATGAATAAGAAAGAACAATCACTAAAAAGAGTGTGGGCGCGACTTTGGTCACGATGCGGGTTTGTACTGCAAAACGGGGTGCAACGGGACCATACTTTGTGATCATGTCGGGGCGGGAAGACGCCGCCGACATTCACACCTAACATGTCAGGCAAACAATTGCATTCCAATGTGAAGAGAAAGATGGTAGAAAAGTTACTTGTCATAAGTTGATATTATTTTAAGTGAGTTATTTTATCCCAGTCGAATCAAAGTATCCCACGTAGAAGACAATAGTAACCCATGTTTTAGGGGTCCTTCTCCTTGGGCCATTGTGCTCCAGTTGATGAAAACGCCAGAAAATGCTATGCCTCACCAACCAACCACACCACCCTGTATATATGTATGCCCATGCCGTTCCCTGGTATCATCCCCTTGAAGCGCCCCTTGATTAAAATGATTGTGATATCGCAAAAAATGATTGTGTCGTAGCATCGTATCGTCCAAACCGTCACTGTTAGTAACGGATGGCGTCTTCTCCCTTGCATCGCCTCCCTTATGTATAACTCCAGTTCAGTAAGGCTCTAGGTCCCCCAGCCTGGCTGCTCGTCGCCGTCGATGCGTTGCGGTGCGTGTGGATTTCGGACTAGCAACCACATCCGCCATTGATCTCTTCCAGTCTAGCCCAGCCGCCATTTCTTCCATGCTCTCATCGACCTCATCGCTATCATACATGTCAAACTCGCGGTCTCGTTTCCGGAAAATGCTTTCGTGCTCGTATGATCGACCAAACCCGCACTTCTCAAACTCCATGAGCCCACCTCTAAGGTCATCGTGTACGCCGACAAAAATGCTCTGTCCGTCCGGGGAGAAGTCAGTCCCCGCAATTTCTCCAAAGAGATCGAGCGTCTGCTTTGACTCATATGTCTCAGCATCAATGACTGATATGATGTCTGCAGGTTCAGATGCTAACAGCACCCTCTTGCCGCTCCCTAATGGGGAATATTTTAAGCTCCGCACGCCGGCCATTGTCGAGGCAATTGTTGCCAACGGCTTAGCCCGTCCGTCGCTTGTTTTCCACATCCTGGCATCCCAAATTTTGACCAGTTTGTCCTGGTTTCCGGTTGCGACGTGCCATCCATTGTCTGCCCAGTCGCAGGCAAATCCGTAGTCACAATGCCCTTCGAGCTTCTGAAGAATTTCTCCCGTTTCCGCGTTGCAGATCATAACATCGCAAGTGTCTCCGACAAGCACTCGGAGTCGGCGGTCCGGGCTCTGGGCAGAGCAGTTGATGGCATGTTCATACTCGTGGTACCTTATGAACTTATTGGTGGTGCAGTCTAGTGTACGGATCCCGTTATCGTTTGAAACGATGACGGCTTCGGGAAGTCCGCTCTGCCGACTGAGGTTGAGTTGGATATGATTTGTTATGCAGTTCGGATGATCCGCAACAAGACCCTCGACGTGCTTGGAGCCCGTTTGGTCCAATGCCATCATGCCATACTCGCCATGAAAGCCGCCGGCGATGAGAACCCCATGGTTGGCTGCAAGAGTCGAAATTTGAACGCCGCCCCAAGGGGGGCCGTGTGTTGGCTGCACTTCTGGTTCGGAAAGGTTCATTGCAATGCAGCGCTGTCCGTAATTAGGATTTGCCTGAATCACACGGAATGAGCTGGCCAAGAAGACGGTATTCCTAGAGCTGCAGGCAATAAGGTTTCGCAGTTGAAAATGAGGGAGGTCAATCTTGTGCTTAAAATTCATCCGTCGAAACTTGAAGAAGTCTTCGCTGTCGTCCTGGATATACGACTGGTTGAGAACTTGCGGCAGCCAGGGTGGCGGAGTTAAGTTGTGATAGTTTTTGTAAGTCGCGATCCGCATCCTCCTGGCGTCTCGTCGCTTGACCTCTAGTTTCTTCCAGTTTATCCCCTGGATATCGCACTTTTCGCCTCTTAGATCCTTCCTTCGGACTTCGGTTGGCATGCTTGTTCCAATCTCGTCGCGCAAACGTTCTATTCGAGGGCCCCTGTTTGCCTTCCGCGACTCGGATCTGATAGTGAGGCTCCAGCGGAACAGGAATTCGGATAGCGTCAAGTTGTTATGTGCATCGTCCACTTGTACGCCGTTAGCTGGAGGACCATTGGCAGGGCTTATATCAACGTCATCCATGAAGTCAAAGATGCCACCAATGCTAGACTGTGTTGAGGTGTTCACAGGTGGAGCAGTGTGCGAAACATGGGTGGAAACCTGGCCATCGAGTTCCATGACTGTCGACAATATGGCACCCGCATCGAGGACCATGGATATGGTAGGCATCGACCCTGCATGGACAAGTTGGTTCCCAGTACTCGAGGAAGGAGCGGGAAATACAGGATTAACAAAAAGGAAGTGAAGTACCTTGATCATAGGCCATCCCATGTGGTGCCGTTGGCTGTTCGCCTTGCTCTTGCCCGCCTTGCAAGGTTTGAAGTTGCTGCAGGTCTTCGATCTCTTGGTGGATATGTTGCAGTTCTGGATGCTCGTCCTGGGTATCTTGTATTTGCTGTGTTAAGCCCGATATCTCATTTATTAGATTCGCAATATGATAAGCCACCCCAGGGCCGCCTTCCTGTGTCCACGAGGGTTGCATGATGTCGGACTCGCCTCCGACGGCACCATTAGTGGTCTCGTTATCGTCATTGCCTGGTGAGATATGGCTTTCTGGAATCGAGTATAAATCAGAGTTCCCCTCGGCTCCGGGAGATGCCATTTCTGTGTCGAGATCAACGGACTCGGTATGAGCTTGACTGATATCCAGCTGAACCCCGCCATCCGACAGCACTCCTCCCTCGTCGTCGCTCATAGGGTATGGCTCGTGTTCGCCTGGGGCGGATGACGGCTCTTGTATTTCCCACCCCGCTGGCTGAGTTTCCCCGCTTTCGAGCATATGAGATGGTTCAGTGAAGATACTGACACCATTATGGTTGTCGTCGTCAAGGGTTGGGCTGAGCTCCCCCTCCAGAGCGCTCCCGGGTAGACTGCCGGACATGACGATCGTTTCCCGCATCGCCGGGGACACAGCAAGAGTGTATTTATCGTTGACCGACGTCCAAGTGAGTGGTGGGACGACCGGCAATGTGGTGACCGTCGGAACCGGCTTGATTGGCCGCGGGTGGGGAGTCGAAGTGAGACGCAAGGTCAGTTGGGGTTGTCGCAAACCACCGCCACCTCCACCGCCGCGCCTAAACGTGAGTACGAACCAAGGGCTTGGATGGCGCGAAGGTCAGTTCGTGAATCTATAATAGACATTGAATGGTGAGTTATTCGTGAGGTCGCTGAGGCCATGTCTCTGACTGTAGGAGCGCTGGCCAGTAGCGATTGGTGCCTGTGATGTGGCGGGGGGGAATCTACTGGCTCTCGGAGATGGGATGGGGATAGCCAGCCTCGCTCGCCAGAAACATGGGGCCCGCTACTCGTAAGCCCCGAGGCAAGTACAGCGATATGACTGAAGCGCGACTTGCGCCCGAATGTTTGTCTACACAGCATATAATGCATACACAAAAGGCTCTGAGCGGTGGCGATATACCTGTAATCGGCTAGTAGACGCAGCATTGCGCTTTCCATTGCTGACAGACGTGGGGGTGAGGATGTACAGTACAGTCAGGGCAGCCAGTACCGCCCAGCATCCTCCCCGGATTCCAGCCTGGCGATACTCGATCTTTGATATTCAACATCCAGCCTTCTTGTCTCACATACATCTCGCACCGAATGTATAGTGCACAGTGCAGTTTCTGTATCGGCAACTATGCTTCACTGTATCACATATCGCAGATTTCCCCTTACCATCAAATACCATATGACAGACCCAGCGATCTGTCAGATGAAGACCCAATCTTCGAATCTCTTAAACGATGCGCTGCCAGGGTAATATGCAGGAGAGCTCATGCGGAAACAGGCGGCATGCAGCTGATGGGATCACACTCTGTAAGGATGGCACAGCCTGGGCCAGATATATCGAGCATCCCGCACGATGCGACGGTACATACTCTATATCCCCCCCTTGGCTTACTATATCTGTCCAAGTATATTGGGGGCTGTTGGATCGGGCTGTATCGGGTAACTGGGGACGGACCGCGACTCATGGGCCTTCTTGCGACCTCTCTCTTTGGATATCCCCTCTTGAATGAAGTTGTAGTAAGACGGCCACTGTGAATTCCCGGTATACATTACACAGGAAGTCAAAATCTTGATTTAACGCCTACACGACGTACACCTTCACGTTTATAACTCCCCGGGTACCTTTTGTTTGCTGAGCGATATTCTACCATCCAATCGTAATTTTAATTTCCTACAGCTCAGCTTTCACAAATAGCTATATGAGAGCTCTTCTGGGTTAGCTGTGGTTGTGACTGGGAGCTTGGTAATATCAGCCTCCACACCGCCGCCACTTCCCCTCCAAGAAGTGATATGTGACCGTCGGCGCGTCCCTTGACGGGTTTCCGAACCGGGTATCTGTCTTTCGCTGCAGCCCGAGCAGATCCTGCAACTTTTATTGGGCTTCTTATCCGGTCGGTTATTCGTACTGCGGGATGAGCGAGCTGAAATATTATGGGAAGGAGCGATGTTCGATGTATTGCTCGGCAGTTTTGGCAATTACTCACAGTCGTACCTTCTATATATTTTCGAATTTATCATATTAAATAACGTATTTCACAAGCGAAGGGATCACACAAGCGAAGGGATCACCAAAACACAAAACGCGTCAATTACTGCCTACTACTACACCACCACCCTACATAATAACCCTTATTCAATTGCAATTGATTCCTGGCGCCTCTCGCACGTACGAGCATTATGCCCCATATTACCACATGTGCCACATCGTCGCTGTCGGCCTGTAGAACCCACCTGCCGAGTAGCCTCACTTGCCACCTCCGTACGGAGTTGAGCATCAACCTCAGCACTCTAAAGGATATCCTCTCCCTCTCGTACGGAGAGACTACCCCCTTGCATTATACGCCTCTTACGCTTCCTTTCCCTCCTCTTTTTCTGTTCATTTGCAGCCTGTAGAGCCTTAACTTCTGCCTTAAGTAGAACAGCAGAATGCATCATCATTTCTGCCCCTTTAACAAGGCAGCTAACAGCATCATTAATTAAGGTAGGAGAGCTATTCTAATGTCGTACGATGCAGTTCTTAATGTGCTCTGTTTGAAAGTTAAGCTCCCTTATAGTTTGAGGAGTCTTTGAAGTCTAATTGTCACTCTTAACTATAGGAGGGGTCGGAGTCCTTAAGTGTAGATTTAAGTGAGAGAGGACATTCTACGGCTCGTACGGAACTAGCCCTGTAGCTTAGAATCCGCTCTTGATGTTCTACTCTATAAATGTAGCTTTAAATGCTTCTTTAAATGCAGAGAGGAACTTAAGCTTCGTGATATGGTTTAGCCGGTTCCGTACGAAGGTTTCAATCTGCTTTCCGTACGAAAGCTTTAGTGGCGCAAAGCAGCTTACATTAAGAGGCTGAAGGATGTGCGACGAGTGTAGTGGCATACAGAGGGTGATTATCTTCCGTTCTATGTAGTAGTGCTGAAATTAAGCTAAGAGGTGGCTCTTATGTCCGTCGAGAATAAGAAGGCGATAGGTTCTAATCGTACGAGCATTTGTATGCTAATCGAAGTGTTGAATCCACTCGTACCCAATTGAATTTAAGGTCCACCCATTCTCACTTAGCGTAATCACCTAATCGTCTAGTAATCCTAAGTCCTCGTACCAAGCAGAGAGGTGATTCTGCGCCTTAAAAATGATGAACGGCAGGAGTACCCATCCGTACGAATTAACACCTTAGATAATTAACACCTACTCCCTATTTCTAGGCTATATAGTCTTCGGACGACTCTTTGCTTCTAAGCTTATAACCACCTTTGTAGTAGCAATAACTCCCATTGCGAAACCTGCTTCATTAAAGTTATAGATATCCTACTCTAAGATTCCGTATTTCGCAACTATGTTCTATACGAGGGAGAACCACCCTTTAATTATCTTAGGATCTTCGCATTTTGCTCGTTTATAGTCGTACTTTCGACTAAACTTTGCTTTAAGTTCCGTACGACGTGTTATGAAGTTAGTAGTCTAGTTCTTCCTAGTTAGACTCTCGCCTCGTTCGGAGAGTAGTAGGTCTGCCATTTCTTGCACAGCTTACGGCTAGGGCGGAAATCCACGTGAATCTAGATCGAGGATATACTAAACGAGAGCTGACTCTTCGTACGGAGTTAACTTACGTGAGTTGGGAGTAGAGTCGCGTCGAGAAGGTTTTCCATTCAACCGCTTATGAAGAGTTGTATATGGGATATCGTACGACATTGCGCTAGCTCAAATACTTTGAGTATGCCCTTCTTTAATTGATTGGATAGCTAGAAGTATTCTTTCTTCTTAATTAGACAGCTTAGCTTAGTTTAGTGGTAGCATTGTTAACTATACTCTATTGACGCGTTTTTGTGTTTTGGTGATCCCTTCGCTTGTGTGATCCCTTCGCTTGTGAAATACGTTAGATAAAATGGATTTTATATATATTCAATCCGACGACGGTCATGTTATGTACACCCATAGTCAGCCAGACTATCACCAAGGCGGCTTTAGCTCACTTGGGAGAGCGCCAGACTGAAGACAACTTCAGCTCCGATATCTGGAGGCACTGTGTTCGATCCACAGAAGCCGCAATCTGCGAGTCGAGGATCACCTCGATTAAGAACACTATATTTTTTTGCCTTTTTTTTTTGGCTGGTTAATCTGCTCTTTCTCGGGCGATCTGAGCACAGTAAACGTGCTCTACGGTACTTACTCCACTGTCTAAAATTAATGTTTTAGTGGAGGGGGAGTTGCACGCAATATTTTTGATGAGGAGGGGCCACTATCAGCGATCGTGGAGCTGCGATAACCCTCCCCTGACACCCCCATGTCCCAAAACGCGAGCCAACTCACCCGCCGCTTGAGGGACCCCTGTCGTTCCCAAAAATATCCCAAAGTCAACGCCTCCTAGGTCACCCAGCCCTCAAACGTCTCCCCCAATCTCTCTCCTGTTGAACAACGAAACGAACAAACTACCGCAAACGACGTCTTGTTTGGCTGTGAGGGTGTACGCGGGGGGAAAATGCAGGAGCAGCTATGATAGTGCTCAAAGACAACTCGAGTGATGATACAGACGGGTACACTGTGCCTCGATATCCGACGGGCGGTTGGCGAAGACCGGAAGAGCACGACGACTTGACGGACGATAAGATGGGAGACGGCAAGGATATGGCGTCGTGGGCAGGGCAGCCGTCCATAAAGGGCTCTACGGAGTCCATGCGGATGGCTCTGTTGACCATATCCCTCATTGGGATTCAGTAAGGCTCAGCTGCTCCAATTCGGGGGGGATAATTATGCTCATAGCTTTCTAGGTTCACATGGGGAGTCGAGATGACATGTAAGCACCTCAATTGCATTGTTTGATAGATTATCGAATGCTAATACACCGTCACAGACTGTACACCATACCTCCTCGCCCTCGGGCTCACGAAAAGTCGAACCTCGCTCGTCTGGATCGCAGGCCCCCTCTCCGGCCTCATAATGCAGCCCATCGTGGGCGTGATCGCGGACCAATCGAAGTCGAAATTCGGGCGGAGGAGGCCCTTCATGGTGATCGCGTCGATAATCGTGTCAATCTCGTTCATCGCGATGGCATGGGCGAAGGAGCTCGTCGGGGTGTTTGTCAAGGACGAGGAGACGGCCAAGACATGGACAATCGTGGTAGCCGTGTTCAGCATCTACGCCGTGGACTTCGCCATCAACGCGATCCAATCCTGCGGCCGCAGCCTAATCGTCGACACCCTGCCCATCCCCAAGCAGCAGCTCGGCTCGGCGTGGGCGAGCCGGATGGTCGCGGTGGGCCACCTTGTCGGGTTCGCAGCGGGGACAATCGACCTCGTCTCCATCTTCGGGACGGGGATGGGCGACACGCAGCTGAAGAAGCTCGTCCTCATCGCCTCCTTCATCCTCATGTTCACCGTCGGCGTGTCCTGCTGGGCCGTCACAGAGCGCGTCCTCATCTCCGGCAAGGCGTCCGACGCGACCACCAGCGGCATCAAGGTCGTCCGCAAAATCATCCGCACCATCATGCACCTCCCCCCGCGCATCCAGGCCATCTGCTGGGCCCAGTTCTGGGCCTGGATAGGCTGGTTTCCCCTCCTCTTCTACGGCAGCACGTGGGTCGGGGAGACGTACTACCGGTACGACGCCCCCGTCGACGTGAAGCAGTCGGACGACGCGCTCAGGGACGTCGGGCGGATCGGAAGTATGGCGCTTGTGGTGTTCTCGATGGTCACGTTTGCGGGCGCGTTTCTCATGCCGTTTTTTGTGCGCTCGCCCGAGGAAGACAATTTCACGCCGCGCCCGCCGAGCAGCATCGCGAAGCTCGTGAGGCTCGTCGCGAAGCACAAGCCTGACTTGCTTACGGCGTGGTTTATTGGGCACTTCATGTTTGCCGGTGCTATGATCCTCGCGCCTCTCGCGTCGTCTTTCCGCTTCGCTACTGCCCTCGTCGCGTTCTGCGGGCTGTAAGCTCCCCCTCCC